>JABMCL010000256.1:127500-237500 GCA_018857735.1 Alviniconcha marisindica | reverse complement strand
GTTTCTTTACATGAAATGTAAAGGGAAAGTGTTTTTTTAGTTTAAAAAAAAAAATGTTTTGAAAGAGGGGCAACATCTCATCAATGGTTCCACTGTATTTTTACCTGTTCTGCTTTAGAACTTCAAGCATGTGTGCAATGCGCTTTCAGACTGGCCCCTTTGGCTACATCATGAAGAAAAAGGTGGTCTTGAAAGAGGAGTGGTCCCTGATTGGGAGTTCATTTACATGAAATGTAAAGGGAAAGTTTTTATATATATTTTTTTATTGTTTTGAAAGAGGGGCAACATCTCATCAATGGTTCCACTGTATTTTTACCTGTTCTGCTTTAGAACTTCAAGCATGTGTACAATGCGCTTTCAGACTGGCCCCTTTGGCTACACATACAAGGAGAGCAAAGTGTCCCTGGAGCTGGGCAACCTGTCGACTGAACTGGACATAACCATCCAGGATCGAGTGAACACCCTCCTCAGCACTTTGGCAAAGCCCAAGCCTGCAGCATCGCAGTTTGGACAGTCCCTGCTGACTCCAGTGAGTTAGTTGTATTTGATGCCCGACTGTCCTGTGATGATTTTTCGTGAAATTCATTTGACGAGCCTCACCCACAAGAACTGGCTCTGTTGTTCACCAGGCTATTGATTTGTTGGCAGGATGTCTGTACCTAGGCTGTTGGTAGAGTGGACTTGTGTCGTTGTAGGATGTTTGTGGATTGCTTATTTCTCCACCTGTTTGACGCTTGATGTTATTTTATAAAGAGAAACAGTTATTTTCATAGCCATGGTGGATGCTGGGGATCAGTCTTTATTTCATCATTACAAAAAAATTATTACAATTTTAGGGTGGCAGGTTATGCAAAAGATTTGATTCATGCATTAAACTTATTTAAAGAAAAAATGATTGGCTGATATATATGTGTTAGGATGTCAAGCGGATTTTGATGTTGATAATGTACAGTGCCGCGAGCTTGTAATTTTTTACGGGGTATAGTGCTATATAAGAGTTATTATTATGATTATTATTATGTACCTTTTGTAGAGTTTATGCACCTTGTGTTTACTCGCATGCCAGGTCGTGGTTACCATAGGTGATTCAGAGCTGTGTGGTCGTGTCTCTTGTCGTACGTGTGATGTCCGCTGAGCACTGCAGATTTGCTTTGTTTGTCATCAGGATGGCCGCTTTGGGTTTGATGAAGCAATGCAGGATGTGGCTCAGAACAACAGCGCCACAGCTTTCAGCGTGTCCTGTCCACATGCATCTGTTCGAGTCAGGTACACAATTTCACAGCTGTCAGTCTTTCAAAGTTAATTTCTGTGCATGTGTATCCACAGGATCTGAGAGAAAAGAAAGTCATTTTAAAATTATGAATGGTAAGAATGTAACAACTGGATGGATAGGTGCATTTCTCTCTCTCTCTCTTTCTGTACCTCTTTCTTTTTTTGGTTTTGTGTTGTTGTTTTGCTTCTTTCATCCTCCCCCCCCCCCACCCCCCACCCAAATACATTGTGCATGCCTGAAGGCCAGAAGTTTGGAAGGACTTCACATGCAAATCATCACCATGCTATTTTCAAATTAGCAACATCCTGATCTGACCGATAACATGATTTTGGTAGAATTACAGCACTATAAGTTTCGTATGATATTGTCTTTAGCATAATATTGACTGGAGGGGTGGCAAGGAAATGATTCTGAATCAGAGAAAATTAAAATTCTCTCAATTTTTTTCACCAGGCATGCTGACCATTGGGTGATTGACTGTCAGTGTCCCCCTCCCACTCTGTCCCCAATCGTGACTGCAGGATTTTTAAGAATGTTGGCTTTTATCCTGGTATGCATGTTAAAGGAGCTAGCATTGTGAGGGGATTGTATGGATTCAAGAGTCAAGATTACTTTATTATCTCATCAGAAAAACTAAAACGTGGCTGAACATTAACCACATCACAGTACACAATAACACAGATTGTATATTTTAAAACTCAAAGAACAGTTATTGAAAATACAAAAATTACATCATGAACAAACTAGTAATTTACGCACTCAGGCACACACGCACGCATGCACACACACCACACACACACACACACACACACACACACACACACACTTTGCTCTGACGTTTGATCTGTGCCACTGAACCGGGCTGTTCCTCCATGGTGAGCAGGATCCCAATTCCTGACCTGCGGCCGAGCCAGCAGCTTGCCCCCAGTGAGTGGTGGGGCCGCAGACTGCACAAGGAGAGCCTGCTGCTGGAGGTCGACAACCTGACCATCAGTCGACAGGACAAGCCTGAGGCTGGGCCCTCCGCACCCTCCCTGACTGCTCTCATGTGCAGCAAGGTTGAAGGTGGGTGGTTGAGTGTGGTGGTGGATTCAGGAGAGGGTGGGTGGGGGATGGGGTTGTGGGGGGGGGGGGGGGGGGGGGGAGCAGGATGAAAGTATAGATCATTGCTGGGATATAAATCTTGACATATCATTATATAGGTGTAGTCAGATTGTGGGAAAGTGTGTGTGTGTGTGTGTGTGTGTGCTTGCTTGGTGGGGAACAGTTGTTATACATGTGAAAGTGTGCAGTTTGTGTGTGTGTTTGTGTGTGTGTGCGCTTGTTGGGGAACAGTTGTTAAATTTACAGAGGTGGGATTTACTGGGCACATATAAACCCCAGTATTATATTTTATAGCACATTTTGTATAGTCATCTGTTGAAATGACGTCAGAAGTACTCAACAAAAAATGGATGTGTGTGTGTGTTCCAGCCTATATGCAGGAGGACATTGACAAATGCCCTGTGCTGTTTGGCAGTATACTACAGGGATCAGGGGACGTGGGGGACATTTTTGACCGCCCTCGGTATGTTTTGCTCTTTCTTGTCATATTTGGCTGACTTGGGTGCTAATTTTAGTTGTATTTGTTTGCTGTATTTATGCGTGTTGTATTTTTGTTTTTTTCAGCTTGGCAAAAACGTACAGTTTGCAATTTTCTTGGACACTGTAAATGTGATAAACATACTTTGTGTGATAAGCTTTACAAAGTTTGACTTGTTCATCTCTCTTTCACTAGTTTCAGTGACCTTGACAGGGTTTAAAAAACTGGTGGATATCCCCAAAATTTAAAATTAAAAGAAAGAAATTGGGGGCTAAGTTCTTACTTGATCAAAATCAAACTTCGTTCACTTATTAAATATTCACCCAAACATATCGTAGTATTCTAGAGTGTGGTGGTCGACCAAAACCTTTGTTGGCCTTTTCCTGAATACTGTTTCAGTGGGATTTTTGAAGGGTGAAAGTTAGTTCATTGAATTCAGGAAATCTTGCTTTTAAAATTGAACAAATAAAAACTTCTGATTTTCGCTGACAGTATATTTCATCAGATCTGGTAACATTTTGGTAAAATAACATAAATGGCTTGCATTATTTGGATGTGTTCCATATGCTTGGTATATTTCTTTGAGTAAATTGAAACAGTGAAAGGTGTAAAAAAAAAAAGGCTCCGAATTAGTCATGAGCAATAAATTATTTCAGTTTTTCTCTCCACATTTTAACTCATTAAAATGAACCACGAAAAAAAATGTGCTCACCTATAAGAAGCCATGAATGAACAATAGAGATGCACAGCAGTTTTGACGGAATACATCTTCATCTGGTACTAGACCGCAAACAGCACTGAAGACTGCTTTATCCTAACACATAAAAGGTTCAAAAGAATGCTTATTTATTATGACACAGACACACATTCTGCAAATTTACAGGGTAATCCCCTTTGTCAAGCTACAAATGACACTTAAACAACAGTTAAACAGTTAAAAACAATGAAAAATGAGATGAGAAACAAAATAAGTTATCATTTTTTGGTTGAGCTGTTGTTTTCTTGTCCAGTGCTTGGAAGATCGTTCTGTAGCTTGACAAAGGGGATTGCCCCACAAATTTGCAGTGTGTGACTGTGTCATAATAAATAAGCGCTCTTTTGAACCTTTTGTGTGTCTGGGTTTTGTTTTAGAATACAAGCAGTCATTCTTGTTGCAGATTTTTTTTTTTACTGCTTTATCCTGCAGGGAAGGACGAGGAGGATGGGATGGTCTTCCAGTCTGCATTCTGGAAGTGCTAACTTCTCCTTTTTCTGCTTTGATCTCCCGCAGGGCTGCTGCCCTTGGTCACCTGTAGAGATGCAGCCCTTTTCGTTACCTGTAGAGATGCAGCCCTTTTTGTTACCTGTAGAGATGCAGCCCTTTTCGTTACTTGTAGAGATGCAGCCCTTTTCATTACCTGTAGAGATGCATCCCTTTTCGTTACCTGTAGAGATGCAGCCCTTTTTGTTACCTGTAGAGATGCAGCCCTTTTCGTTACTTGTAGAGATGCAGCCCTTTTCTTACCTGTAGAGATGCACCTTTGTTACCTGTAGAGATGCAGCCCTTTTCGTTACCTGTAGAGATGCAGCCCTTTTCGTTACCTGTAGAGATGCAGCCCTTTTCATTACCTGTAGAGATGCAGCCCTTTTTGTTACCTGTAGAGATGCAGCCCTTTTTGTTACCCCAGCTGTATCAGGATTTTTCATGTTGTCAGCCTCGGCCTGTGGTTGTGATGTGTTTGCGTTTGTTGGCATGCACAGGGTGGTTGTCAAGGCATTCCCCCCCACCAGCACCCCGCTGGAAGCCCTGGAGGAGGAGGAGAGGCTGTACACAGACAGCATCAACGGAGGGCTGGGTGTGGAGAACAACTTGTTGTTTGTGGCCCCTGGCTCTTCCCCCTTCTCCCTCAGCAAGGACGTGACGCACGGCACGGAGGGCTTTGAGGGCGAGGACCAGGAGGGCTTCGATTCAACCTTTGAGGTCAGTGGAGGTTTGGTGGCACTCTGGGTGTTTGTGTGTGTGTGTGTGTGTGTGTGTGTGTGTGTGTGTGTGTGTGTGTGTGTGTGGAGGCTTGGTGGCACTCTGGGTGTTTGTGTGTGTGTGTGTGTGTGTGTAGGCTTGGAGGCACTCTTGGTGTTTGTGTGTGTGTTTAGGCTTGGTGGCACTCTGGGTGTTTGTGTGTGTGTGTGTGTGTGTGTGTGTGTGTGTGTGTGTGTAGGCTTGGAGGCACTCTGGGTGTTTGTGTGTGTGTGTAGTCCGTGTGTGTGTGTGTGTGTGTGGTGTACTTATGCCTGTATCTGTTCTGTGTGTGTACATATAAGGGGGATATATATATATGAGAAATTGTATGCTTGCATTTGATCTGATTGGTGTCATAGATACTTGTTTCTATTTGTTTAGGAATGTGTGCTTATTTTATTTATTTGTTGTTTTTGGCCACTTTTTGCTTGAGAGATAAAGGATCGATTTCTGCACCGATGGAACAGAATTTCTCTGATAACACAATATCAGACTTTGTTTACACTTCCTGCACCCCACCCCCCACCCACCCCCACACACACACACACCTTCATGCCCCCCTCCCCCTTTCATCCCATATCTGTATTTTGAAATTTAACTTCATTACCTGTGTGTAATAAGTATGACTGTGTTGTTGTTGCAGAAAATCTCCCCTGGCAACAAGGAAGAGATTCGCAAATTCATGGACATGTCTGCTTCTAACACTTCACTCTTAGTGGAGATAACAGCACCAAAGCTGCTTGTCCACACCCAGGACAAAGCATTCCTGGAGCTCTTGTACAACAGGTGAACCGTCTCATCATGAATTCTTGAGTAGTGTAAACAGTGTCGATCAGGTTTTTTATGGACCAGATGGACCGGTTGTGAAGCTCATATCCCAAAAAATACCATATGATTTTGACAGAGTACGTACTTTTTGGTTGGGGGGGTCGTGGGTAGTGGATTTTGCCACGTTTCTTCTTTTGTTTAGTTTCTTTACCACTTTCTCTTGAAGTACTTAATCATTAATAATAATAATAATAATGAATATTTAGAGCGCCTAACCTGCACAGGCCTTAAGCGCTTACACATTTTTTACAAGTACATATTGACCGAATTTTGCGCATACAGCATGAATGCACACACACATGCACGTACAGACACACATGTGCACGTGCACGTGCACACGCACGCACGCACGCACGCACGCACGCACGCACACACAACATACACAAGCTGCATATCAGGGCAGTGGGACTGAAGAAAAGGTTTTTAAAATGAGTAGTGGTTTTTAAGTAATGTGTCATTTAATTCAGTTTAATTAGTTGATTGTTATAGGTCAGCTGACTAAAAGCAACTCTAATGCTTCCCCTTAATGGCAAAGACTGACACCAGTAAGTAAGTAAATTGGTGTTTTACACCCACTCAACCAGTGCAGTTATATCAGGGTGATCAGCGACACCAGGTATACGCACTGCATCTTCTGCATCGCCCCCGCTATTTTTTACAGGGTCAATAACGACCTGCTGCTGTGGGAGCCGCAGAGCCCGTCTCCACCGGAAGTCATCTCATCAGGGATCATGCTGAATGTGCAGCCCTACATCAAGATGATGGGTCAGATGACGCAGAGCTTCCATGAGCATTTCCAGAGTCAGTTTGGTAAGTGGCTGCAACGGACGCTGTCTTGTGGCTCCGCTCTTCACGCACATGATGTGCTGTGTGAACGGACTGATCAGTTGAATGTTGGTTTCTGAGGAGAAGAAAAAAATCTGTTGAGGGTGTAGGAGTCGGTGTTCTGCCTGGAGGACGTTTACACAGTAAACCGGAAATGTTGACGAATATGTGTTTTGTTGCTTATTACTCCTCAAAGGGTTAATTGCAAGCAGTAAAAACAGCTTTTGGTCTAAAGCGGAGGGTTAGTAGAATAAATGCGTATTTACCAGCTTGCTGATTATTTAATGTGTATTCATTTCCTACATTTTAGTGACTGCTTGCTGTCAGGGGGTGACACTTTAACAAACAACTTCATCTGTTCCCCTAGAGGTGGTTTTCTTGAAACTTATTAAAGTGTTGGAGGTATGTTAAGAGTAAAAACTGCTTTTTTTGTACGTTGATCCCTCATCACATGTTCTGAGGGTGATATGTATCTACTGTTTATGCATGACTTTCAGAAAACAACATAATTTTCCAGTGATGCAGTGAGTAGAGGTGGTTTTGTTGAAACTTATTAAAGTGTTGGAGGTATTTTAAGAGTAAAAACTGCTTTTTTTGTATGTTGATCCCTCGTCACATGTTCTGAGGGTGATATGTATCTACTGTTTATGAATGACTGTTGGAAAACAACATAATTTTCCAGTGATGCAGTGAGTAGAGGTGGTTTTGTTGAAACTTATTAAAGTGTTGGAGGTATGTTAAGAGTAAAAACTGCTTTTTTTGTACTTTGATCCCTCGTCACATGTTCTGAGGGTGATATGTATCTACTGTTTATGAATGACTTTCAGAAAACAGCATAATTTTCCAGTGATGCAGTGAGTAGAGGTGGTTTTGTTGAAACTTATTGAAGTGTTGGAGGTATGTGAAGAGTAAAAACTGCTTTTTTTGTACGTTGATCCCTCGTCACATGTTCTGGGGGTGATATGTATCTACTGTTTATGAATGACTTTCAGAAAACAACATAGTTTTCCAGTGGTGCAGTGAGTAGTTTCCTCCCTGAGACACTGACCTGATTTTGTTGTTGTTGTTGCTTACTTTGTTAATGAATGGTATGTGGGCAGATTCAGACAGCGACCCTGATGATGAAGTGTCCCCATCCGCATCACAGGAGTGTATGCTACAGCCAGCACGGTACCACTTGCCGAGCAGCTTGTGTCTCTCTGTCAACGTTGGTGATGGGAAGCTCTTTGCCATGACTCCAATCAAAGATGTACGAATAATGAGCTGCCTGTCTCCCTACAAAACCACCCCAGTTCCTTCACCATGTGTCCCAAAACATGCGTACAGTATTATACAGTATTATCGTTCAGAATGTTGCTCACATGCACACACACATGCACACACACACACACACACACACACACACACACACACACACACACACACACCACACATTCTCTCTCTGTCTCTCTGTCTCTGTCTCTGTCTCTCTCTCTCTCTCTCTCTTCTCTCTCTCTCTCTCTCTCTCTCTCTCTCTCTCTCTCTCTCTCTCTCTCTCTCTCTCTCTCTCTCACTCTCTCATCACACACACACACACACACACACACATATTCTCTCACATTCACACACACACAGACACACATATTCTCTCTCTCTCACATTCACACACGCATACACACACACACACACACACACACACACACACACACGCATGCACACACACATGATGCACATTCTCTCTTCCTCTTTCCATCTCTTTAGAGTTGATCCTGACGAGAGCCTGTAACAGCCTTTTGCCATTCAGACATTATTACCCAAATCTAAGAGCAGTGCCATTTTCAGAAATAGTCAGCCAGTAATAGAGTAAGTGCTGTTTCATTTTGTTTCACATTCATATTGGCGTAGGCACATGAAAGCATGCTTTGAAGGGTCAGTTTATCCAGCAGAACCTTTTGTAAATTTCATGACCGAACTATTTCCAGACTTTTGATGCAAGTGCTTTGTGTGGTCAGCTTAATATTTGTTGCTAAAATCAGTTTTATTGTGCCAGCTATAATGGTAGCAGGAGGTTCTTTCACTGTGGTCTTCTCTTACTATGTTTTGACTTGCGTGACTGCCTGTCTTTTCAGGACAAAGGCACAGCAGTTGAAGGTTACCATGGGGAGTTGCTACTGATTGTCAAGGATGCCTCTCTGTTCGCATCCATTGGTCATGAAGGAAACAAGGACCTGCGATACCTCACCTTCAACGCAAACCGAGCGCAGCTGCTTCATGCCGGTCAGTTGCATGCAGGCTTCATGTGAATACGAGTTTATTTGAACCCATCCGTGACCCACAAGGTGTAGTGAGTGTGCTGTTGCATAAAGATGTTTTATGGGTGCCAGTGAGTGAGAGCCACTCCAGCCTATTACAGGTTAGCCCCCCAAACTAGGGGCAGGTGCTGTTTACCTGTGAGGGAATGTGCTGACATGGCGGCAGTTTCACGTAGCACCAGCCATGTAAGAACCAAACAGCGCTGCAACTACACCCCTTGGGTGGATTGTCAAAACATGCTGTGACAAGCTGCAGTCACTCGTTTAGAGTCACATGCAACAAGAGCGCAATGTGTCTGCTGGAGGGTGGAGAGTAGCATTATATAAAAGTGATCAGCATCAACACACAGAGTGAGCCAGTTTGGCCTAGCGGTAAGACGTTAGGCTGGTAAGCGGAAGGACCTCGTTCATTACCGCTTCAGCTCTCCTTTCTCTTCAAAAAGGTTGTGGTTTGTGGACACTGTCTTGTGACTTTGTCCATCACTTCCTACTGAAACATTAAAATGGCTTTCATCGCTGCCCATCTTAATGCAGGAATCATTCTGGTGGTGACAGCGTAACGATAGGTATATAATCTCCCTCTTCCCCCATCTCCATACCCCCTTTCCCCCTTCTCCCCATCCCTAATAAGCCTTATGGTTTCTGTGGACGTTAAGCACCGTGTTTACTAACACACACAACTGGGCCAATAGAGCATAAAGGGGATGTTATGGGGACCTCAAGCAAAGCAACAGCGCAGGCTCTATCAACAGGAACAGAATGTGTCATATATAAAAAAAGGTAGTTTCACAGCAATTTTCTGTCAGTTTATGGTTTAGTTTGTTAATTGTTTGAAAGCCACAGAATTCATTTAGTGTCTAGCAGTCTGTGTCTGACCTCATGAACAAGGTTAAGGTTGGTATGTCTGGCAGAAGTATATATTATTATGTTATGAATATGAGCCAATCTTTTTCTGCTTTTCATTGGTAAGGAGTAGATCAACATTGCTGTGCTGAGGGGAGCTCAGATTGGGATTTTAAAAAAAGAAAAAGTTTTTCAGTTGCGTAAAATTAATGGAGATTGAGCAACCATACCTAGCCTGCAAGTGGAAATGTGTGTACACTTCCAGGCCAACTTGTGCCTGTGCTTGGGATTCTCTTGAGCTATGTCTTGCCAACAGCACTGACATACAGGGTGGGCTGCAGACAGAGATGGTGGACTTTAGAAGCTAAATAGTTATGAAGTTTACCAAAGTTGTATCTTCAGAGGTCATTTATGTGTTTGGGTGGTTTGGGTGGTTTTGTGCTGCTTGCATACTCCCACATAAGAAAACATACTCTTACAGCTGCTCGATGTGCTAATTTGATATGCTGCAGTATTTGAAATTGTGCAGTATTTGAAATTGTATTACTGTCTGAAACCTGAAGCTGAGCTATGCTGACAGTCATGATTTTTCAACAACCTGCCACAGGCCGGGTTGAGGATGGCAAGGCCCCGATCAAGATGGAGCACCTGGACGCTCTGACGCCTGACAACAACAGCCGCTTCGGGCACATGCAGGACAGAGTCTACCGCTCGGAGCACAGCGTGCCTGTGGAGCCGCTGGTTGATGTGGGCACAGGGGATACTTCAGAGGACATGGTCTCTGTCGCTGTTGAAATCAAGATTGACAGCTTGAACAACAACAAAGTGAGTTTGTTTGCATGCATGTTCTGGTGAAATGCTCTGTGCTTAAGAGAGTGGGGCATAGCATCATGGTTTTAATGACCGTTCACCTGTTCCCTCGCAGAAAAACATAGCTCATCTAGTACCCTTGCGTAAGACGTCTGTTGTTTGATGTACTGAGAACTTCTGCAGGTCAGCAGCAGCAGCAGCAAAAGACCTGTGTAATGATGAGTGAGAAATAACAAAAAAATATGGCCACAGCATTATATTACCAAGATAGAACAGCTCTAGAGAAATGTACTCACCTGTACGACCACACAAGGAACAATTAAAATTAAATTGTTCCTTGTATGTCGTCGTATAGGTGAGTACGTTTCTCTAGAGCTGTTCTGTTTTGTCAGCCTCACCCGCAGTCATTTCACTCATTCCTTTTTACCAAGATAGTTATTTTGAGTAGTTGTACTATTTTGTGACTAGGATTGTCAGAAATTGCTTAAGTGTACAGAATGGTCAAATACAATTACTGTGATGTCAGAGACCTTGTACATCAGCTGAGATTCTGTTTTTAGCAAGTTACAGCCACTGTAACAAACGCACTGGATTAAAATGCTTCGGATGATGGGAAGACATGGTCTCCGTTTGAAGAAAGTCCAGTTACTATGAAGTCTTCCCTGTGGTTTAGAAAAGAGTTGTGATCTTTTTTCTTTTCTTTTTTTAACTTGAAATTTGTGAATAGCTGAGGATAAAAAACACATGATTTACACAGTGAGTGTGGATGTGGTGTGAATGTTGCTATTATCTGGTGTGCGAAGAGTACGTACAACAACGGTTATTGGGCGAAATCTAAGCGCTGTGTTGTGGGGGTGTGCGCGCAGCATTTCTGCATAGCAGCGGCTGTGAGGGGCGGCACCCTGCGGCACAAGAAGTTCAGGTCAGGTGAGAGCTGGATTGACCAGGTGATGGAGCTGCTGAACCTGACCGACTACCCCATCGAGGGCTACACCATGCCTGAAGTCCTCACGGACCTGCACTTTGAACTTACAGGGTGTGCCATCGACTACAGGTGCGCGCTTCGGTTCTTTGCCCTTTCCCGTACTCAGTTTCCCTGATGTCACCATCCTGGTTGATTGGGCATTAGAAGCCAATTTCCATTTCTCATACTCAGCCCGCTGGTTTTTCATGCCCGTACAGTTGGTGAACTGGAGCTTCAAGTGACTAGCGTTTTAACGTAAATTGTTGTTGTTGTGATCTTTGAATCATATTATTTGTGCATATGTAAGTTTGCGTGGGTCATTAAGTGCTTCACAAAGTCAGTTGTCACAATTGATAATGGATTGTGTTTAATTGCTCCTGGTTTGAGGTAACAGCCTAAGCGCCATTGTGTTGTGGGCACAGGCACAGAAAAGCATCTGTACATGATGTGCGCAAGGAAAGCACTGTGGTTAAGGAATTAGCCGTCTTAAACATAATTGCATTGTGAAAAATATTAGACAGAGAGCCAAGCTTTTAAACATGTATGCCCCCTAGATGCATTTGAACGTTCTGCTGTAAGGTGTGCCTACTTTTTTCAGAACACTACATTCATCAGACCCGGAGGAGCCTCAGAGGTATAATTTCTGCCTCATTTTTCAGATTTCCCTCTGGTATTGCTTTCTCCCGCATATTGCTGCGCAAACAAAAATGCCAACAGAGGTATCCTGCTTTTATGCTTTGCGCTGTCTTTATATTCTATTTATCAAGAAGGGACGATTACAGTGTGTGCTGGGTGTGTTTCAGTGATAGGCTTGACTAAATGATTCGTTGAGAACACTTTTGAAAAATGAAAAAAACGTTTCAGGCCTGTAAACTTCCACATGCCAATGCGGACCTTGTTGACTGTTCAGAAGTTCAGCCTCGCCGTCAACCTGAACACAAAAACCAACTACACACCTCTCAAGTAAGTTGATGCCCTTGGTAGGTATCCCTCCAGTAGGGTAATCCTTGTGCTACAGATGCATTGGTTAGGTTATCACTCTTGTGTACACCTCACTAAGTAGGTTAATGTCACAGCTGTAGGTTAAGTAGTAGGTTAATGTCACAGCTCTAGCTCTGTGTTCCCCCCTCTCTCTCTATCTTTCACTTGTTCTGTCTTAATTTTTGTTGTTTTGTTTTTAAGCCACCTTGGAAGAAAATGTATAACTTTAAAAAAAATGCAATAGTGATTACTATAAACACAGTAGCAATGGTGTTGTACTAAAAAAAGTAACACTAGTCACACAAGTAAGGCTATGTTGATAGCTTTTAAGATTATAACCAAATGATCCTATCTTGATAGCTTTTAAGATTATAACCAAATGATCCTATCTTGATAGCTTTTAAGATTATAACCAAATGATCCTATCTTGATAGCTTTTAAGGTTATAACCAAACAGATCCTGTGTCACTGTTTTAATACAAGTCAATTTTTATAGTACATATTGCATTAATCTTGCCTTTTCTCAAGTGTTTTGGTTCTCATACTCTGGAAAATGACGTCAACACAAGACTGTTTCGTAAAACCCTCTTCTCATTCGTTCTCCTACTTTCTGCTGTCAATTGGAGTTTTGAGTGATCACTGATGTGGACAGGTTTCTGCTGGATGAGGCAAAGCTGTGGCTTTCGGACAAGGACTTCATGGAGATCCGTTTGAACAAAGGTGGGTTGAGGGGTAGTTTTTCAACTCTGCTCTGCTGTACTGTGGAGTGTAACATAATCTTTTGTTTTCTGTCTCTATCATGTCTGCTGTGTTCTTCTGCCATGATAGTACTAGTACAGCACAATGTGTGTGCGTGCGTGCGTGCGTGTGTTGTGTATTTACACAGATGTTTTACAGTTTGACGTTTTCTTTTCCAACCCCAGATTACGTGTGTCTGGCCCACATGGCCCTGCTGGAGATTGGCCTGAGACTCGGGCAAGCCAGGGAAGGGGTAAGTCATGCCGGACAAGCCAGGGAAGGGGTAAGTCATGCCGGGCAAGCCAGGGAAGGGTTAAGTCATGCCGGGCACCAGGGAAGGGGTAAGTCATGCCGGGAAAGCCAGGGAAAGGGTAAATCATGCCACAGTTTTCTGGGTAAGTCATGCTGGGAAAGGCAGAGAAGGGGTAAGGTGTGCTGGGCAAGCCAGGGAAGGGGTAAGTCATGCCGGGCAAGCCAGGGAAGGGGTAAGTCATGCCTGGGCAAGCCAGGGAAGGGGTAAGTCGTGCCGGGCAAGCCAGGGAAGGGGTAAGTCATGCCAGGCAAGCCAGGGAAGGGGTAAGTCGTGCCACAGTTTTCCGGGGCCTGTCAGGGGCCTGTTCCTGGGTAGTCTCTCCCTCATCCTTTTAACAGTCTTCACCTTGACCTTGACCTCATTCTGAAGGGCTAAAAGACTCCACTTGCTTTAGTGACAGCAAGTTTTACTTCAAGCTTTAGATTTTACCTTGACCCTCTTGCACTGTAGGACCTCAAATAGTGGTGTGGTTGAGCAACAGCCAGCTGGACTCTGACCTTGTCTTTGTTGTGTGTCACAGGGCTCAAAGACACTGCGGTGGTTGAGCAGCATACTCAGACTGTGTCTTTGTTGTCTGCCACTGAGCTCAAAGATCCTGCTGTGGTTGAGCAACAGCCAGCTTGACTCTGTTGAACAACAACCGGCTTGACTGTGACCTTATCCGTGTTGTGTGTCACAGGGCTCAAAGACACTGCTGTGGTTGAGCAGCATACCCTGACCTTGTCTTTGTTGTGTGCCACAGGGCTCAAAGACACTGCTGTGGTTGAGCAGCATACTCAGACCGTGTCTTTGTTGTGTGCCACAGGGCTCGAAGACACTGCTGTGGTTGAGCAGCATACTCAGACCGTGTCTTTGTTGTGTGCCACAGGGCTCGAAGACACTGCTGTGGTTGAGCAGCATACTCAGACCGTGTCTTTGTTGTGTGCCACAGGGCTCGAAGACACTGCTGTGGTTGAGCAACAGCAAGACGGAGCTGAGGGTGTGTGCAGATTCCTGTGCAGCTCTGGCTGCTCTTATTGACCACTTCATGCACGACATTGACCTCCAGACTCCCGGAGCAGCTTGATGTTGACCAGCAGCTGGCTGATCAGATGGTATGTGAGTGTGTGTGTGTGTGCGTGCGTATTTGTGTGTGTGCGTGTGTGTGTGTTTGTGTGTGTGTGCATGTGTTTGTGTGTGTGTGTGCGTGCATGTGTGTGTGTGTGTGTGTGTGTGTGTGTGTGTGTGTGTGTGTGTGTGTGTGTGGTGTGTGTGAGTAGATTTGTGTGTATGTGCATGTATGTTTGTGCATGCATGTGCGCACATGTATGTGTGTGTGTGTGCATGTGTACATGCATGCTTGTATGTATGCTCATACGTGTGACATAATGTGTGCGCTATGTCTACGTGGTTGGTTGTGTTTTACTGTGCGTATGCCATATATTCCTGCTTTGTCTGTGGTCGTGTTTTGTTGCCGGAGATGAAAGCCGTTGCTGTTTTGCAGGAAAGATCCATAGCTGATTGTCTGGATGGGGAGAAGAGAGACTTGCAACACCAGCATGTGGAGAAGCTAGTTGCAGAGGCCCTCATCGATACTGCTAAGCCCACAGTCACTCAAGCAGGTAAGTACCGTACACCAGTGATCAAACTGACATAGGGAGATTGTATGGTAATAAATCTTTCAGTGTAGATGAGAAGATGATGATTTGCAGTGGTGCTTGTGATCATAGTGATGGATAAAAATGACAGGAATGACAGAAAGTGAGGATAATACCCATGGCAGTGATAATGATAAAAGAAAAAAATAATTTATAAAGTGGACTTTGATGGCCGTGAGGCCTTTCTGTTCAAGATTCAAGAGTATTTTATTATCTCATCAGAGAAATTTAAATGTGGCTGAACGTTAACCATGTCAGTACAAAATAACACATATTGTATATTTTAAAACTCACAGAACAGTTATTGAAAATAACAAAAGTTACACATTAAACAAACTAGTAATTTACGTAATTTACATGTACAGAGAGCTGCGAGCAAGGTGGCAGACAGTTGTTCTTCGTGCCAGCTGGTGAGAGAGTGGAGCAGCACGAGTCTTTCCCTGCAGCTGGACAGCTGGACATGACCGCTGTTCCAGCTGATGAAGTCATTGACTGGGATGATGACGAGGAAGCCTTTACCATCCTTGATGAGCCAGGGCTGGGCGTTGCTGTAAGTTGGGGCTTGGTGTTGTATTTGGTCTGGCTTTTTTGCTCTGGGTCTTGAGGCTTGCATTTTTCCTGATTTGCGTCTCTCTTCCTCATTTTAGTCTCGGCTTGAGACTTTTCCTCTCACCCAAAAAGTGGCTGACAGGACTTATTTTCATGAAAATTAAAGCTGTCCATGAAGTAACCATCACCTTTTTCAGTTTTATTATGATTTTGGTGTTTTTGTGTTTTGCATTATGAAGTGGCTCTTGCGCTGTTTGTATGTGTGTATGGTTTGTGTTTTGACTGAATTATTTACATGAATATTGCATTTATATTTCTGAGATACATAAACTCAGAACCATAAGTTTACTTTATATCGCATAGCAGTTAGTATGATTTTCTTTGTAACAAGGACAGTAATATTAATTGACAGTAACTGCACAAATATTAATGTGAAAACGAAAGAGATACATACCCCTCGCAAAAGAGCCGTTCTCTAAATTAATGATCGTGAAAGGCCTGAGAGAATGAGCATAGTGACAACAGTTAAATGTGAAAAAGCAGCTGAATAGGTCAGTGGCATAGGCTTGTTATGATTATCTTGTGCAGGTATTTACCTTACCTTGATTGTTTTGTAGCCTTTTTCTCTCTCCCAGCCAAGGAATGGAGAGCCAGTCGTCCGCTGGTTCGTAGACCGCACCAAGCCCCTGCAGTTCAACAAAGACTTTCTGGCAAAGCCAGGGTCCAACACTTCAGCTAATGAGCTCAAGACCCCGGATGGATGGCCCACGCCGGAGTTCAAATGTGTCCTCAGGGAATTGAACCTACACATCTGCTGCTACGGTGGCAATGACTTTGAGCCCAAAGAAGGTCAGTAGATTTGTTTGTTTGTGTGAGTGTGTGTTTGTGTGCATGTGTATGTAGGTACATATGTGTGCATGTGCGTTTGTTTAAAGAACTTAATTCTTTGCAGTTGTTGTTGTGTGTGTGTGTGTGTGTGTGTGTGTGTGTGTGTGTGTGTGTGTGTGTGTGTGTGTGTGTGTGTGTGTGTGGCATATGTGTGTGTGTGAGGTGCCCATATGGGTGTGTGTGAGTGTGTTTGTGTGCATGTTTATGTGTGTGTGCATAGTGTGTGTGTGTGTGTGTGTGTGTGTGTGTGTGTGTGTGTGTGTGTGTGTGTGAACTTAGTTAAATTCTTTGCAGTTGTTGCATGTGTGTGTGTGTGTGGAGAGAGAGAGAGAGAGAGAGAGAGAGAGAGAGAGAGAGAGAGAGAGAGAGAGAGAGAGCACATGCATGTGTGTGCATGTGGTTATTTAAAAAACTTTGTTAGTTTTTTTACAGTTGTTTGTTTTCACACCAAACTCATTTAACTGTCTTTAATTTCCCATTTTTCCTGCTTTGTTCTTGCAGTGAAGAAAGAGGAGGCAAAGCCGCCAAAGGAAGTGTAAGTACACAGAGTCCATCACTTGTACTGCAACCTGATGCATGCTTCAACCTGTGTAAGTGTTTTTGCCAGTGTTAAGAGGGGACCGTCACCTGCCGTGCTTTTACTCACTTTAGCTTTTGCCCCAGAGTCTGTTGTAAACATGCTGTTGTTTGTGTATGTGATGGTTACGTTTTTATGCCATGTTTTTTTCCTACCCAGGCATGCTCTTCCAAAAAAAAAAAATTTGTTACAACTAAGAACACATGACATGTTGATGTAGCCATGCGTGTATGTGACAGTTACATTTTTATGCCATATGTCTTTCCTACACAGGCATTCTCTTTGAAAAGACAAGAAAAAGTTTTCTTTATGGAAAGTAGTGGCCTTGTCTGGAGTGCTGATGTTATGTATTTTGTGACCTGACTGTCATTTTGTTTAGTAGGAGTGAAGGCCAAGAAGTTAACAGCCAAAGTATATTGAGATGCAGCATCTGCATAAAAAGTATTGATAATTACACATGGAAGGTCTTGTGACAACCCCTAGAGTAAAGCTGTGTAGTTTTCTTTGCTATAATCAGAGTGCTGTGCCAGGTTTGGTTTTTGATAATCTTCTTCCACTTTCTCTTTTCTGTGTGTGTGTGTGTGTGTGTGCTTGTGCTTGTGTGTGTGTGTGTGCATGTGTGTGTGCACGCACGCATGCATATGCGTGCGTTTGTGTGTGTGTGTGCATGTGTGTGTGTGTGTGTGTGTGCATGCTTATGTGTGTGCGTGTGTGATTGGGGTCAGAGATAAAAGTGGTCCAAAGCTATCAATGACATCAGTGGCTTGTTGTTCCTGCAAGATACTACCAGAAGTGATACCCAGACTTTGCCTAGTTGTCTGCTTGCTTGCCAGGTGTTACATCTCAGATCTACTGGTGCCTTTGTGTACTGCATTCAGTTTTTTTGAGCAAAGCAAAATCCCTACCATGCTTAGTTTTCACGATGTGTTGTACTGGAACATCTGTGCTCATAGTTACGTACAAACAAACAAAAACCAAGGAAAGAGAGAGAGAGAGAGAGAGAGAGAGAGAGAGAGAGAGAAGGAAAAAAGAACAACAAAAAACAGACTAAATCAAACAAACAGATGTAAAAGAAATTTAATAGAAGCTTTTACATCTTACATCTAAACATTATCTGTGTTTGAACATGTAAGTCCTTGCTTGTGTACATTTATGTGTATGGGTGTGTTTGAGTGTTCATGTGTTTTCTGTATGATGTTTTTTTCTTCAGTAGTGCAGTGTACACATTACTGTCATTTTGACTCCAGATGTCTTTTTCTCTCTAGCTGTAGAGTGAGCGCATGAACAGTTGTTTAGTGTTTTGCATCAGCATTGATAAAGAAAAGGAAAGGGCATTCTGAATTTCATCCATATCCATGCAAGATCTCATATCAGCATACATAAATCCTTGTGTATGAGATGACAGTAACAAGGTTTTGCATGGACGTGGACTATTTGCACTGTATTGAGGTGGATTTTATTTTTTATGATTTTTACATGTTGGCATTCCCCATCTCATTAACCCTTTCAGTGCTGAGGCCTGTGTGTGCAGCCCAGGTACCCTGCCCAACCTAGGCACTGTTTGCTGCTCAGTTCAAAATTAGCAGGTGCTCCACCAAAGCCGTGTATCTCCACAAGTGCGTGACCGACCATCTCGCCAGATTCACAGACATTTGGGCCTAAATCTTGCACATGAATTTCAAATTCTGCGCCATAATTACGGTCTTTGTCAGCGCATGCTTTGTCAGGAACTTGTCTGATTGTGGCTACACTCAATTGTTCAAAAACATTACTAAGTTTATTTAAACTGTGCCATGAAAGTGATGCAATGTGTTTTAGAAGTAGAATGCAGCAGCCTGCCTTTACACATTGTTTTGCATAGTTTTGACCCGCAAGCATAGGTGGACAGTGGCGTTCAGTGGTGCAGTGCTGAAAAGATTAAAGGTATTTCTGAAGTTCAGCAAACGCTAGTGAGAAGGTAGCATGTGCAACCATTTTTCCACATAAAGTGGATTCAACATTATGACTAAAAACTTGGTATGACATGAAAGTGATGAACATGGACCTAGAAGTCAAATGTTCATTGGTCTGCACATGTCATGAGAATTACGGCTACAGTCAAAGTCCATCTGCATAGGCCATGAGAATGATGACATGTTTTACATTGTCTAACTCCCTGATGTGTCTTTGTGCATAGTAACATTTTACAGCATCATTCAGAGCACATTTTTTTAGTTTTATGATTTAGGTGATGCATTTGTATTTTGAAATAACTGTATTCTTCTCTGATTTAATTAAGAGTTTAACAATAGAATAATTTAGTGATTCTCTGATATAAAAAGCCATGACAGTGAATTTTCTCTTCCCTCTGCTGCATGTCAAGAGTAGCAGTAACACAGTTTGGCTATAGGTGCAATTGCAATGTCTTAACATTGTCTGGTTTTGATTAAGAATATATATTTGTGTATTTATCTGTTTTATTATTGCTTTTAGATCACAGTAATTTGTGTTCAGTTATTTTGCTTCATACTTGGGTTTTTTATTCGTTGCTTTTTGTTGTTGTTGTAATTTGACTGATGTACAAATACAAACTGTCCCTGTTTGTTTTGTTACTATTTTTCAGTACTCTGTGACCTTTTTTCATCCTGTTCATTTATTATTGTGGGATAATCCGTTGTAATAAAGTTAGTGCATGTCTTCCATTCTCATTTCACATCCTGAGCAGCTCTGCATGCATGTATCTGCTTCACTGATATCCCCTTTAAAGACAGTTTGTGGGTCAGTTTGAAACCTCTATCACTTCGCATGTGTGTCTGGCTGCTACGCGTGTATAATTTGCTTCACAGAATCTGTTTTGAGTGATCATTTGATAGAATCTGATATGAGTGATCATCTGATAGTTCTGCAAACGTTGGCTCTTCAGGGGTTGTTACCTCTGTGGCAGACAATAAGCTGTGCTAACATACTTGAACATATCGTAACAGCTTGATTTTTGTGCTGTGTTCACCACAAACAGATGGCGTTAAAGCTGACACAGTGATAGATTAATTACTGGATAAATAGGCGGACTCGATTTTTGTCTCTGAAGTGTCATTGGTACTATGACAAGGATTATACTCCCAGAAAGTTTGGGGAGAACAGGCTTGTATCCAGCTGTTCCCACCAGAATGATCACACAGGGTCCAAACAGATCACCAAATCACTCACCTCAACTGTGCTAAGTAAATTCAGTCAACGTGTTTCATCAATTTTCAACCACTGGTTGGTTGGTGTACAACGCTGTTCAGATTAACATGTGTTGCAACACCGTTCAGATTAACATGTGTTGCAGCGCCGTTCAGATTAACATGTGTTGCAACGCCATTCAGATTAACATGTGTTGCAACGCCGTTCAGTTTAACGTGTGTTGCAACGCCGTTCAGATTAACATGTGTTGCAACGCTGTTCAGTTTAACATGTGTTGCAACGCCGTTCAGATTAACATGTGCTGCAATGCCATTTAGTTTAACATGTGTTGCAACGCTGTTCAGATTAACATGTGTTGCAACGCCGTTCAGTTTAACATGTGTTGCAACGCCGTTCAGATTAACATGTGTTGCAATGCCGTTCAGTTTAATGTGTGTTGCAACACCGTTCAGATTAACATGTGTTGCAACACCGTTCAGATTAACATGTGTTGCAGCGCCGTTCAGATTAACATGGGTTGCAACACCGTTCAGATTAACATGTGTTGCAACACCATTCAGATTAACGTGTGTGAGTGGTGGCTCATAGCAGGTTCATGCGACTGTGCTTGTCATTGTGCTTTGTTTGTCGCATCTTGCTTTCTGCGTGGTGGACCCTGCACCAGTCTACTGCTTTGTGATGTGTCCCCCACTGCTCAGTGCTGGGTGCTTTCCTAAATTCTGCAGGAAAACACACCTGTTGATGTTTGTGCTTTGTTTGTCGCACCTTGCTTTCTACATGGTGGACCCTGCACTAATCTGCTGCTTTGTGATGTATCCCGCACTGCTCAGTGCTGGGTGCTTGCCTAAATTCTGCAGGAAAACACGGCCTGACCCTGCTGAGACCAGAGCCAAAGCACATGTTCCAGAGATGTGGAAAGGAGGGCTGAATCGGCAGCATGACTTCATGGCAAAGTTCACTCTCCATAAGGTAGGAGGCAGCTGTGGAAGCGTGGGTCAGTGTATGCAGGTGGATTCTTGTGTTTGTGCATTTGTGTGTGTATAAGTAAATAACTTGTTTTTATTTACACTTGCGCATCTGTGTGTGTAAAAAGTAACTCTTTTTTTTGGTACACTTGTGTATTTGTGTGTTTAAATAAGTTTAAAAAATTGTTTTACACTTGTGCATATTTGTGTGTAAGTAAGTAATTTGTTTTACACTTGTGCATTTGGGTGTGTAAGAAAATAACTTTTTCTTTTTTTCAACACTTGTGCATTTGTGTGTGTAAGTAAGTAATGTTTTTTTACACTTGTGCATTTGTGTGTGTGTAAGTAAGTAATGTTTTTTTACACTTGTGCATTTGTGTGTGTAAGTAAGTAATGTTTTTTTACACTTGTGCATTTGTGTGTGTAAGAAAGTAACTTCTTCTCTCTTTTTTACACCCTGTGAAAGAATTTTGTCAGATACCTTGATGAACAGGCATTTGTGTGTGTAAGTAAGTAACTTGTGGGTTTTTTTTTACACTTGTGCATTTGTGTGTGTAAGTAAGCAACTTGGTTTTTTATACCCACTGGGAGAATTTTGTCAGATGCCTTGATAAACACGAATCATTTCTGACTTGCTTGAAAACTCGCGCGGGACAAAAACCTTAATCTTGGAGTTTTCTTGGCTGCTGTCAGAGTGAGATTTTGGAACGTTTAATGGGCAATAACCTCCATTGTGCTTAACCTGTTTGCATTGCCTTCAGTGTCCCTGATCTGTATTCATGGTCACACTGAATCAGAGGGTTAACAAGAAAAGAAGATGCTGAGATGGCTGGTAACTGTCAAATGCAAACGGATATTTTTCAGTATTGAATGGACATCAAAAGAAGGAACAAATGTCAGTCTCATACTTCAGTGTGAGTCTGCTTGGGTGGTGGCATTTTTTGCTTGGACGTTTGTCAGTAATATATGTACTTTGTGTGTGTTCAGCTTCGCTTGAACTATGAAACGTATGCGGAGAAAGAGCAGAAATCCCGGAGGATGGTCCTCCTGGTGAAGAGAATGGAGATAGAAGACCACCTGGAAATCTCCAAGTACAACAAGTTCCTGTACTGGCCTGGTTATGAGACCAGCCATGAAGGTGCCAATATGGTGAGTGAGTGAGTGAGTGAGTGAGGGTGAAGAGTGAAGAATGTGTATGTGTGTCAGTGCGTGTGCAGTATGTATGTGTGTTCGAGTGTGTTTGTGTGCAGCAGCTACACATTATGGGCAGAATGAAAAACTTCCACTGGTGAGAGAAGAGTTCTCATCCATGCTGCTGGGTGATTGCTTTGCCAGGCACGAGCCTGAAGGGGTGTTACGATTGGCTGCGTCTTGTGTAGGGGGCGGGATAGCTCGGCTGGTAGAGCATCTGACCCCAAAACCAGGCTCGATACTGACGTGGGTTCGATTCCCTGGTGTGACAAGGGACTTTTCTCCCAGAGTCACTTTCAGTGCAGACTCTCTTACAGCGTTTGTTCAGCCCCAGCGTTTGATCACATCCATCAACATCTGTGCGCCTGATAAAAATCCCTAAGACTGGCGGCCATACCATTGTTTGGACTCGCTGTGCTGCACACACTGGTAGGAATGGTGCAGCTGCTGTGGCCTCAACCCAGGTGACCCAGATTCAAATTTCTTGCGAGTGATAATAGGTGCTGAAAACAAAAATGCAGGTAAGATAAATGTTATGTGTGTATTGATGTGAGTGAGTGAGTGACCAAAAGCTCTTCATTCTGACTAAACAAGGCTATGCTTGACGTGGATTCAACATGGCTGTCATGGGAATGGTCACGCAGAATGTCTGTTCAAACGATGATGTGGCAGGTGTCGGCCTGAAGAGGAGGCTTGCTGCCTTGTTGCCCTAATTTGGCAGGACTTACTTGGCTGTCCCCCCACTTCCCTCCAACCCTCACAGGTCCCTCCCTCCTGGCTATCCCCACGCTTCCCTCCAACCCTCCCTAGTCTCTCCCTCCTGGCTATCCCCACACTTCCCTCCAACCTTCACTAGTCTCTCCCTCCTGGCTATCCCCACACTTCCCTCCAACCCTCACTAGCCCCTCCCTCCTGGCTATCCCCACACTTCCCTCCAACCCTCACTAGTCCCTCCCTCCTGGCTATCCCCACACTTCCCTCCAACCCTCACTAGTCCCTCCCTCCTGGCTATCCCCACACTTCCTTCCAACTCTCACTAGGCTCTCGCTCTGTTGGCTGTCCCCACACTTCCCTCACACTCTCACTAGCGACTAGCCCCTCCCTCCTGGCTATCCCCCCACTTCCCTCCAACCCTCACGAGTCCCTCCCTCCTGGCTATCCCCCCACTTCCCTCCAGCCTACACTAGTCCCTCCCTCCATTGGCATCATGTACATCTGGTTCAACTCAAGTGTGAACATGAACCCAAACACTCTGTTCTTTCAACTCAAGTGTGGACATGAACCCAAACATTCTGTTCTTTCAACTCAAGTATGGACATGAACCCAGACACTCTGGTTTTATTTTTTTGGTTCTTTTAATTTTACTGCTTGGCTTGTGGAGTTTACACTGTCTGTTTCAAAGCAGTGCAAAATATAGGACAGTACTTGGAAACACTCTGGTGGAGTGTTGAAACATACGCAAGGGTCCCGAAAATATTTAAATAGGGTCAGCCATGGCAGGTTGTTGTTTGCTGTGACTCGGCGACTGCTCTCCTTTGCACTGCTTTTGGTTGTGTAACATTGCATGTCCTGCGTCACATTGCTTTTCATGGCGTTGTATTGAATTCTGTGGCAGGTGTGCCTGAAGGTGATGTGGAACCGGCCAGATGATCGTTTCATGACGGAGGAATGTTCCATGATGGCAACCCTGCAGCCAATCAAAGTGCACATCAACCAGGTGGGTAACAAGCTGGGGTTGAAAATAAGGACCTGGCATAAAAAATACTTGTGAGCCGGTTTGGCCTAGCTGTAAGGCGTTATGCTGGTAAGCCAAGGGGCCTCAGTTTGAATCCACTTCGGCTCCCCTTTCTCATCAAAAGTTGTGGTCTGTGGGAGCTGTCTTGTGACTTTGTCCCTCACAATTTATGTAACATTAAAAAGGCTCTCATCGCTGCCCATCTTAATGCAGGAGTCATTCTGGTGGTGACAGTGTAGCGATAGGTATACAGTCTCCCTCTTCCCCCACCTCCATACCCCCTTCCCTCCCTTCTCCCTGTCCCTAATGAACCTTATGGTTTCAGTGGACATTAAGCACCATGTTTACTAAAAAAAACCCATTGACTCCAGGTCTTAATCGGAAGTCTTTTTTTCTTTTTTTTAAATGCAGGCGTCCCCTTGGTAAGGCAGGTGTAATATGCTGATTTTGATTAGGTCTGCCGTATTGCCAACATAAGTAATATACTGATCTTGATCAAGTCTGCCGCATTGCCAACATGTCTGATATACTGATCTTGATTAAGTTTGCCGTATTGCCAACATGTGTAATTTACTGATCTTGATCAAGTCTGCTGTATTGCCAACATGTCTAATATACTGATCTTGATTAAGTCTGCCGTATTGCCAACATGTGTAGTAGCTTTTGCCATAATTATGCCCCTTAACAACTTGCTTTGAACAGATTTATAACAGTCTAAATGCTAAGCTTTTGCCATAATTATGCCCCTTAACAACTTGCTTTGAACAGATTATAACAATCTAAATGTTATACTTTTGCCATAATTATGCCCCTTAACAACGTGCTTTGAACAGATTATAACAATCTAATTGTTATACTTTTGCCATAATTATGCCCCTTAACAACGTGCTTTGAACAGATTATAACAATGTAAATGTTTCACTTTTGCCATAATTATACCCAACATTGTTACAGGACACGCTGCAGTTCATGCAGGTTTTCTTTGCCAACATTTCCGAGTACAACCGAGACAGCAGCTCGGCTTCAACCCGAACCCCCTCCCCATCCCACTCCTCATCCGGGGGCACCCCACGCAGAGAGAAGTCCACGTCAAGGGAGAGAGCCCCCATTCTGAGTGTGGAGGGAATCGACCATGAGGAGGAGGGACAGGGGCCAGGCGATGAGAACCTCATTGACTTTGACGAAGCAGCGTCTGGCCAGCACAGAGCCAAACCCAAGACAAGACCTGAGCTTCCCAGACGCATTGATATTGAACCCGAAGGCGAAGTCACCTTCTTCAAGTAAGTTTTGGCTCAGCTCTGCTCTTTTCCAAGAGTGACCGTGGTGAGACTGGACAGCTGTTTAAAGCTTTAGTTCATGCATATTTTGTGTTCATGTAAGTTAGTAACTTGGTGTTTTATGCTCAGTCAGCCATTATGGTTATATCAGGGTGTGTTTTGTTCATAGTTCATACACATTTTGCATTCATGAAAAAGACTTTGTACCCTGATCTATCAATGAAAGTCCTTGAAATGAATTCGAGAAGTAGCAGTCATAAATGTACACCCATGTCTACAGCTTTGACTTCTCACCAGTTTGACCAGCTCAGAACTCTATCCAAAGTTACAATGGAGATTTCCTCAGTTTTTAAGTATCAGAAAAGAATGAATGTCCAAGTTTTGCCCGGCTTTACATTTTAGAGGAAAGAATCTATGTTGTCTTGAACGGAGAGACCCATTGTTTCTACGAATTTGTAAGAGTTAAATGTGTTGTGTCTTCTTGTCTGTGGTTTTATAGGCAACTCTTTTGTTTCAGAAACATGTTTGATATGCATTTAAACTTGAACTTTGATGCTCTTGTCCTCCAGATCATTTGTCTTGACGCGTGACGTGACCATCACCATTGACTACTGTGGCACCTGTGCCGGCATAAATCGCAGTGATGACTTCTCCACCATTGCGAAAGGAGTGGTCACAGGGATGTTGTCTTTGGAAAAGGTGGAGATCCGACTGAAGAGCCTGGAATGCAAACGAGGGTAGGTAACTGTGTCTCACCTGATCATTGGATACCTGGCTCAAGGGCCTGAAATGCAAGCATAAGCTCTGTCTTGTTTGACACATGGATCGATGTCACAGGGATGTTGTCTTTGGAAAGGGTGGAGATCTGACTCAAGAGTCTGGAATGCAAACGAGGGTGGGTAACTGGGTCTCACCTGATCATTGGATACCTGGCTCAAGGGCCTGTCCACCATTGCTGAAGGAGTGGTCACAGGGATGTTGTCTTTGGAAAAGGTGGAGATCCGACTCAAGAGCCTGGAATGCAAACGAGGGTAGGTAACTGTGTCTCACCTGATCGTTGGATACCTGGCTCAGGGGTCTAAAGTGCAAGCATAAGCTCTGTCTTGTTTGACACTTGGATTGATGAGCTGGAAGGAATATGAGACAGGTAGCCCTGTTGCCACCTGGCTCATGGAACTCGACCAGAGGTGGGGGTAGGCCTAGGTTAGTCTGTCTCACCTGTTTTGTTAAACACTGAGGTTAGGGCCAAAGAGCAGGAGTGCTAGACTGTCTCACTGTTTTGTTGAACACTGAGGTAAGGGCCAAAGAGCAGGGGTGCTAGACTGTCTCACCTGTTTCGTTGAACACTGAGGTAAGGGCCAAAGAGCAGGGGTGCTAGACTGTCTCACCTGTTTCGTTGAACACTGAGGTAAGGGCCAAAGAGCAGGGGACAGGTTAGGGTGGATAGCTGGATCTTCCCTTTTTGACGCGGGCTGAAGCAGCAGCAGTGCAGATTAGCAGATTAGGCCAGGTAGCTCTGCCTCACCAGTTTGTTTGAACACCTGGCTCAAACAGTTGCAATGCAGGTGAGGGTAGGTAGCTCTGCCTTGCCTGTTTCTTGAACACCTGGCTCAAACAGATGCAGCACAGGTGAGGGTAGGTAGCACTGCCTCACTTGTTTGTCAAACAGCTGCAGTGCAGGTGAGGACAGGTAGCTCTGCATTGCCTGTTTGTTGAACACATGGCTCAAACCGCTGCTGGGCGGGTGAGGGTAGGTAGCTCTGCATTGCCTGTTTGTTGAACACCTGGCTCAAACAGATGTAGCACAGATGTTTGTCAGACAGCTGCAGTGCAGGTGAGTGTATGTAGCTCTGCATTGCCTTTTTGTTGAACACCTGGCTCAAACCGCTGCTGGGCGGGTGAGGGTAGGCAGCTCTGTGTTGCCTCTTTGTTGAACACCTGGCTCAAACAGCTACAGTGCAGATAAAGTTTGGGGAAAGCATTGCAGGAGTTACTTTCTTGGTGTGTGGATGTGTTTTGGGTGTTGTTCCCGTGCTACTGTCAAGGTTGACTGTGTGTGCAGGTACAAGGGTGTGGACCGACTGGTGCAGGCACTGGTAGATGAGTGGTATGCTGACATAAAAACCAACCAGATTGGGGCTGTGGTGGGAGGCATTGGCCCCTTGAGCGCCTTCACACAGCTCAGTAAGTTGGAGTGATGAACAGGGAGACAGACAAAGTCTGTACAGACATCTGTTCTGCCCTTCTGTGTTTAGCTGTTGTTTAAGTGTCATTTTGTAGCTTGACAAAGGGGATTACCCCCAAAATTTGCCGGTTTTGTCTTGTCCTAATAAATAGCATTCTTTTGAACCTTTTATGTGTTTGGATCTTGTGCAGCAGATGAAGAGCAGCCAGTTGAAACATCATGTCTCTGCCTTTTGCAACCCCACTCCCCGTTTGTTTGAACCTAATAAGTGAAAATGTGCATAGTGGCAGTGCTTTTTGAACTTTCACACTTTCAGTGACATTATTTCATGTTTTTTTTTTGTTTTGTTTTTGAGGAGCCATATTTAAGTTATTGCCTAAACACAGGGTCCTGTTCTCAGTGGTGTTTTGTATCAGACAAGTTAAACCTATAACAAAAGGTCACCTGGAAAAATAACAGAACATGGTTGTAAAAGATGGGTTGCTGTTGGTGAGGGATTTATTTTCATTGAACTGTGATGAAGCTGGTCATCTCTCACAATGTGGTCTTTTTTCATTTTTTCATTGGTCCTTCTGTAATCACCATGGCAGCCTGGAGGGACTTGCTACAAATGTAACAAGTAATATGTGCCAATAGTCAGGGATGCAGGTCACTGCTGGAGGTGCCAGTCAGGCTTCATAA
The DNA here is from genome assembly GCA_018857735.1 of Alviniconcha marisindica. Classification (NCBI taxonomy): domain Eukaryota; kingdom Metazoa; phylum Mollusca; class Gastropoda; family Provannidae; genus Alviniconcha; species Alviniconcha marisindica. The sequence goes on along the minus strand of JABMCL010000256.1, from coordinate 209,203 downwards.
GTTCATGTGATAGATCTCCTGTGCTTGCACAGATTTTGACTTCTGTTCACCCACCTGGCCGTCTCTTTTGGGAATGTGTTCAGCCACTGGCATTCACAGATTTTGACTTCTGTTCACCCACCTGGCTGTCTCTTTTGGGAGTGTGTTCAGCCACTGGCATTCACAGATTTTGACTTCTGGTCACCCACCTGGCTGTCCCTTTTGGGAGTGTGTTCAGCCACTGGCATTCACAGATTTTGACTTCTGTTCACCTACCTGGCTGTCTCTTTTGGGAGTGTGTTCAGCCACTGGCATTCACAGATTTTGACTTCTGTTCACCCACCTGGCTGTCTCTTTTGGGAGTGTGTTCAGCCACTGGCATTCAGATTTTGACTTCTGTTCACCCACCTGGCTGTCTCTTTTGGGAGTGCGTTCAGCCACTGGCATTCAGAGCTTCTGTGTTTGGTTTCTGTTGGAATGGAACTGGAGTCACTCATTTTTGTGTGTTACCAGTAAGCAGCCACAGGCATTCAAGACTGAGCAACAGTCAAGACAGCATGATGCATCTGCTGTTTGTGCAGTCACCTGATGGGCACAGATTGATTGATGCATCTGCTTTTTGTACAGTTACCTGATGGGCACAGATTGATTGATGTATCTGCTGTTTGTGCAGTCACATGATGGGCACAGATTGATTGATGCATCTGCTGTTTGTACAGTCACCTGACGGGCACAGATTGATTGATGTATCTGCTATTTGTACAGTCACCTGATGGGCACAGATTGTTTGATGCATCTGCTGTTTGTGCAGTCACCTGATGGGCACAGATTGATTGATGCATCTGCTGTTTGTGCAGTCACGGGTCTACAGGACTTCTTCACTATGCCCATTGTTCAATACCAAAGGGATGGCCGTGTGTGGAGAGGACTGCAGAAAGGGGCTCTCTCCCTGAAAACATCTGCTCAATTAGCTGTCCTGGATTTGCTACTGAAACTCCTTGACTCAGTTCAGGTGAATATGGGGATTATTAATTTTGCCACTGTCAGGTGGATGTTGCTTTGCCATATCATTCATGTGTGTGCAGCTGTGTGCGTTTAATGTTAATCATTTGTGCATTACATGATTTTTTTCTTTTTTAAGTTGGTAATGGTCCTTTTGGGGCATCAGCATGTCTTCCACGTGCTGTAATCCAGATAGGTCTGCTGGAGACACAGTTAAAAACTGCCCCTCTTCTACAGTATGCGTGCTGAGAGTGCCTTTAACCTGCCAGCCCCAAAATGTCCAAGTTTGGGATTAAACTATGTGCGTGACACGCCAACCCCTTAACTGTGTCTGTAGCAGCACGTGACATTCAGCAGGACATTGCTTGAGAAGCTCACAACAGCTGACCGTTTCTGTAGACATATTTGTACAAGGCATACAGCATTTAGGTTCTGCGCATGTCTGCCAAAAGCTGCATTAAAGCTACATCCCGACAATGATTTGCAAAAAGCACCATTATTCTATCTGTGCACTATTTAGACAGGTTTTCTCAAAATTTTACTAACACTGCTTCATTCTGTGGACAGGTTTGCTTGGAGTACTGCTTTGACTTCTTGTCGGCGGATAAAAGCGTGCGAAGCTACAGGAGCAGACATAAAACTATCTGCGCACTATTTGGACAGATCTTCTCAAAGCTTTACTAACACTGCTTCATTCTGTGGACAGGTTTGCTCGGAGTACTGCTTTGACTTCTTGTCGGCGGGTAAAAGCGTGCGAAGCTACAGGAGCAGACATGGCCCACGACCACCCAAGGACATTAGGGAGGGTGTGAGTGGTGCCTACAGAGTTCTGACTGAAGTGAGTATTGTTTTCAGAATAAATAATATCCATTTTGTCTGTGCTATCCATTTGGCATAGACTCCTGCTGTGCAGGGATTGTTTGCTTTTCAAGTAACTAATGCTGAACTCTGATATGACGTTTTGAGTTCTGCAGTTTTCTACAGAACTGCATGAGAAGCAGAGACTGAACTGCATTGTTCAACTTCCTTTCATTCAAGGTCCTGAAAAGTGTTTCTCTGTCCATTTTCGGCCAGTGTGATGTAGATCTGTCAGAGAAAATTAACTTTGCCATCATTTCATTAAACCCCTGGAGAGAAAAAAAAATCACCCTCTGCCAGTTTAAATGGAGCTATGACTATGCCCGAACAAATACTGCTGTCTTTTTCTGTCAACCCACTGAAAGTGTTTACGATCCTTGCATGCCAACTTCTGTGCACAGTTACGCAACGCCATAAAAACTGGTGACCACCTTCTTCGTGCACTGGCTTTCAGCAGTTGCTTGAATATGTTCAGTGAAACCCCACCCTTAAAAGTGTTCATTATTTTCTTTGGTAAACCCTTGCATGCCAACTTCTGTGCACAGTTACACAATGCCATAAAAACTGACGACCACCTTCTTCGTGCACTGGCTTTCAGCAGTTGCTTGAGTATGTTCAGTGAAACCCCACCCTTAAAAGTGTTCATTATTTTCTTTGGTAAACCCTAAAAAGAGCAACCACTGGAAGAACAAAACACACAGTGGGTAGAAACAAACAATGCTTTTTAATGGGACAACATGCAAATTTCCGGCCTAGACATCTTTTTCTTGACAACAAATAGTTATGGTACAAGAACAATGAGAACGATCAAAAGGTAGAGAGAAAAAACAAACTTTTTGCTCTGAAATGTTTCTAGATGGCAGTCAGCTTTGTTACAGATTTTTTGGGTTTTGCAACCCTCAGAAGAGCCTTCCCTTTCAGAAACGAATTCCAACAAAAATACAGGACCAACCACAATGTGATGAAGGAAAATTAGCTGTTCAGCTTTGTATCATCGGTCTATTTTGGTGGTGTGGGGTTTTTGACTTTAAATTATACAGTATTGTGCGACTTCATACCAAAGCAGGTAACTGTTTTGATGGATCTTGTGACCAAGTGTTGAGGTGTGTATGACTCCATACCCTCATTTGTCAGAACAGCATCAATGTCGTTGTGATGATGCGTATTTCCAGGGTGTGAGGGTGACGGTGAAAGACCTGGTGAACGTGGCTGCCCAGCAACAGGAGCAGAAGGGGTTCACCGGAGCCATGGGCGCTGCGGTGAGGACAACTCCTGCTGCACTGCCTTTTGCCTTCGCCTGCTGCACCTCTGCAGGGCACTATCTTCTGACCGGTGTTCGCAACGAAAAGATTCCTGGCGCCAAGAAAGAAGATGAGGAGAAGTGGAAGTCCAAGTAGACCGCTTTGTGTGTTCATTGGGGAGGAACAAAGTTCTTGCCTTGTGGCCGAGAAGGTCTGGGATGTTGTGATCACTGGATTGGACACTTTGATCAAATCTGCAATATGACCAAGTTAACTTCGGTTTGATCTGGTTTGTATGCATTTCCTTTCACCACTTGTCGCACCTGCTTACCCTGATCACCACATGGACCTTGCACCTTTTCTGGGAGTGTATCGACTGGGACACTACAATCCTGAGAGATGCAAGTGACCAGAAGCTGATATTTGTTTTGTTTTGAAATAACATCTGTGGGTTTTGGAATGGTTGACGTTTCAGAAAAACGTCAGAGGGCTGGATCAGTATAACCACTTGTGTGTGAAACATCTGTGGGTTCTGCGAGGGTTGATGTTTAGGGGGAAAAGTCAAAGGGCTGGATCAGTGAAATCACTTGTGCGTATCTGCAGGTGAAGCCTAGCAATGCAATGCCAACAATTCAAAAAGCTGATGTCAAATTGGAGAGGTTCTGTCATTGTCTTTTTAGCCATGGCAACCATTTATTTCCCCTCCATTACAGTGTGCTGGTGCTACAGTCTGCAAGTTAACATGTGATAGTAGAAAGTACATCAGTGTGTCCGAATGAAAAAAGCTTTGAATGCAAGGCAAGCAAGCATTTGCTGTTCTTGTTTGCCATTATCATTGTTTGTAACCAAACCCTAACGTTAATTCACGTGCGTGTGGTTAAAACTTTATTGTGTGAAAGTGGATGCGAGAAAAATGAGTCGGGCTTTGTGTGGCATCATTCATATCAGACCCAACTATTCATCAAACAGAACTAAATAAGCACTGAGAAAAAATAGTGTATACAACATCTGCATTGCCTGTGTGATACTTAATCCCTTAGCTTATATTGGCAGAGCAAGGAAACCCACAGACACTTAACAGTTTAGCCTAAAACAAGCATGGGAATAATAAAAACTGGACAATGCCACCAGAGTGTTTGAACAATGTATATAAACAAGCACTCAGATAAAACAAATACAACATCTGCATCAGCTGTGATACTTATGACTTGTCACACAAAAATAAGAAATTATCAAAGTCAGCGCTTTATTATAATTTGCATCAGTTCTCTCATAAAAAGCAAAAAACAAAACATTGTTGATGCGGTGAAACATGAGAGTCCCAGAAATAATTGTTTCACTTCCACAAACTCTGCCATGTATGACTACATGAGCACCTATGGCCTTTGCTTTTATATGTTTTGTACTTTCAGTGTTGTCAACATCGAGTATCCATTCTTCGCTTTTAGTAGGTGTACTTTATATGTCACAAACCTTTGTATGCCTTTAATATTGTGAGGAGTAAAATCATGCTAAGGGCAGGGGGTAGACATTGGCCTTCTTGTTGGCCAAGTTTAAGGTGTGTTTTTTGTAATTGCTTTCAGGAGGCGGGAAGGTGGGGTGGGCTTTGGTCAGTTTTCCGTTCTTCTTGTGTGAATAGTACGTACTCAGTGTATGTTATAGACATCAAATAGTACCTGTAGGATGATTGCATTTTGTGTGACATTAAGTTGATATATTTGTGATGAGATGCTTCTTGTTGTTTTGTAAATAAGATTTTTTTTTTTAAATCTGGTAAGTCCATGAAGGTGTACCCGGTGTTTGTGTTGTTCTGATTCAGAAATGATTTAAACCATGTTCCATGTGCTTTCTACTGGAAAACTTGTGTGTTTGAGTCTTTTTAAACTGGTGTAAAGGATGTTCATCTTTTCTCGCATGGCATTTTGTATGTGTATATATGTGTATATATGTATTTGTTTGTATATAAATATATATATACACACACACAGTGTAAGCCTTGCAGCATGTAAGAATGTGATAAAATCAGAAATGACTGCAAGGATTGAGTTGGGTGATTTTCACCCTGAATGGACAAATAGTATATGGTACCGTGTGGTAGCTGAGAAAATACTGTGTGGACATTTAAGAGCTTGGTTTCTAACAACAGAATGCATTCAAGACCATCAACAATGAAGTTTATAGAAACAAAGGCGAGGTTCACTAAGCAGTTCATTAGACTTGTGTATATATACATGGAAAATAAAACATGGATACAGTATGGTGAATTGACATTTTTTTTGTACCTTGGGTAGATCTCTGGCAACACACTGTACAAAATGGACAGGTTTGTTGCACATCTTAACTCTCCATGTTGGAATGGTGTGGAGTCCCCGCCCCATCACTTCTTTTAGTGGCCGTTAGTGTGGCTGTGATCAATCAGCCAGCGTTGTCACCTTAAATGGCTGTTCATTGTGGCCGTGATTACCCAGTGTTGTCACTCAAAACAGCCTCGTTTGTTTGACACACTCTGCGACGAGTCCAAAGTTCTCCTGGACTAGCAAAGTAGCATAATCAAATGGGAAAGAACAAAGGACACAGTACTGACCAACAAGTTTGAGAAAATTGGGAATACATTTTCTCATAATTTTTAATGTATTTTTCAGTCTTGTACAGGAAACTGTAATATATGCGTTCGTTGCTTTTTCTTCATGCAGTTAAATGGGTTTTTTTCATGATTTAGTTTTTTGTATTCTTTGAGGGATTGGGGGGCGGGGGGAGACTTTCATATGTAATACATTTTATGATCTGTTTTGAAATGTAAATGGTAACTGTACATCATTTTTGTGAAGCAGTTTGACATTTCATTTCACTGCTGTTGCACTGAACAGGCGGATTGCTGTGTTGTGGATTTTGATCATGCGAGCATTACTTGACAATCTATGAGACTGAAGGGCGCAAGCTGTGTGTATGAGGAGAAAGACCATATACGCGAGGTAACTGTGTGCATGTGGAAACACCAAGTATGAGAGTCAAAACACTCAGGAATTGCTCAGTCATGACCTGTATAAAGAAAGCAGTCAAGATGCATGCTGTGTGTACCAGGAGTGACATGTACAGCTGATCCTAGAAGCTGTTGTGAAGCCAATATGAAGTGGGTGGACGCTCGTTGCCATTATAGTCAATTTGCCTATGACTCATGGTTTCACTCCTTTGCAATGTTGATATATCACCAAAGTGTTTTATTTTGTGCTTAGTCTTCCTTGCTGATCTGTTTAATGGCAGAATAAATACATTATAAGACTGAGCATATGTACGTAATTATGTGAATGTATGCCACCACAGGAAATGATACTTTTGTTTTTACCAATGCTATGGTATAAGTTTGCAATACCATTTATTTTTCATCAGCACTCTGCCCCTTTTGCAATAATGGACTGTTGCAGACAGTAGAATGTATGAGAAAGCTAAAGGTTGCCCACGTGTAAAGGTCATCATTTTTCAATTTATTTCTTAGGAAAGGTATGTTGTTGATGCAACCACCAATTCAGATGTATGGTTGCATTTTGTGTGTGCGTGTTTACTGACATTAGGAGTAGATGAGATGTAAATAGGTTCACTTTACAACCATGAATGAAGGTTGGTGTCCATGTTGTAGATGGGATTTGGGCATGTACGTAACTGGTAGCATCCGTGTGCATCGTTTTGAAATAAAGAAGCATAACAAAACAAAATCATGTCAGGTTTTGGGTGAAATCACTGTGGCTCACTTCCAAGTAAATTTAGGATAGCTTTCACTTGCCAAGTCTGATGCCACAACATGCACCTATTTTAAGATCACTGCAGCATCTCAGGGCATTAGCATGCAAATGATCCATTTGTCAAAATTATCCAGTCATTGCATAGATTTGCAATTTTCATTCAAGTCAATAAACAAACAAAAAAAGCCAAGAAAGAATGTTGCAGCTTTCTTATCTTCTGCGTCACATAATCAAAAGGAACAAATTGTATAAAGTCAACATTAATGGAGAACCATAAAGTTTTCAAAAATCCCATGACACAAACAAACGCAACAATAATAGTACCATGTTCCATGTAAACAATTAAGTATACAATCTGTGTCAAAAACATTTAAACAAATCCAACAAATGTACAATTACTATTGTAACAGAATGTTCATTCCAATGTACTCTATCTGAGATAATGTGGAAATGATAAGAAAAAAGTTGCACGTTACAAATTGCAGACACAATTTCCTCACAGCTGCGAAATTGTTCTCCTGACCTCTGAACTTAGCTTACTGCATCCTGGAACATATTTGTCCAGTGTCAAAGGAACATATTTATCCAATGGCAACATGACTTCACTTTGTCTCATCTGATGTGGACGAGACATCTTCTTCCCTTGACTGAGTCACTGTTGTTACATCCAGCACCTCCAACTGGTCTCCCTCTGCTTCGAGCTCCTCCTCCCTCAGCTGCAGCTCCCCTGGTTTCTGTTGAACAGCTGTATACATTTCCCTGCAGTTTTCAGCAGCAGGTGCAACACCAGATTCAACTTCACCATTCAGCTTGTGCATGGAAGGAGGAATAAAAGGTGTGGCCAAACCTGACATGGCAGGGTAGATGGTGGCTGGGTAGGGTGGCTGAAGTAAGCTTTCTGCAGGGTAGGCTGACCTTGGGTGGGAAGCCAAGCCAGACCAGGTGGGGATCGTGACAGAACTTTGGCATACTCCATATGGGCATGCAGACTGCTGGACAGCGGTAGCTGACATAGCAACACTTTTTGCAGGGGAAGAGTAGCTCGTGACCTTGAGCTTGGGTGAAGTGCAACTAGCAAATTTTGACATGCTGCTGGATGCTACACCTGAATATTCTGTGCTCTCGATTATGGAACTGAAAAAGGTGGGTGGACTTGAAAAGCTGGGATGACTTTCTGAAGTCTGGTCTTCCTGGGTGGCTAATCTGGCATCTGCAGATGGGCTTAGGGTGCTGGTTATGGTGGGTGCTTTGTCAGACTGTGGAGAAGCTACTGAGCTACCAATGGGGGCATCTGGTGGATCCAAAGTGGAAGCTCGCACAGGGTGAATAAAAGCTGAAGGAACTGGGTAGCTTGGTGGCAAAAGGTTGGAAGACTTACCATAGCAGTTGTAGGTTGATGCTAGAGTCCAGTTTGGTTCGAACCTGTCCTTGAAAGGGTTGATGTAAGACTGAGGGGCAGAGCCAGCCTGAAGACCAGACACCTCAGACTTGTTGCCATCGGGGTGGTCAGTTTTCGCCAGGTGAGGAACGTTTAGGTCAGAGGAGTATGTCTGAGGTAGTGTGGGCAAGTTTTGACTCTGCCATGGAGAAATCGGGTACAGGAATGGGTAGGAAGGCAGATGCAGAGCACCTGGAGGCCAGCAGAAAGAGGGGTGTAGGTTCCAGCCAGTCATGAGACTGGACATCCCCCAGTTGTAGCCCATGATGGCCGCCCTCCCTGCCATCCCATATACTGGGCGGGGAACAGACAGCAAATTCAGGAGAGTTGAAGCAGCGCTGGTGACGAACGAAGTGGTTGTGGCTGTTGCTGAAACTGAGATGTTGCTGGATTTGGCAACAGTGCAGGCAGGTTTTACAGGATGAGGGCTTATTTCAGTAGTGTGTATTGTTTGTCTTCCAGAACTGCTGCTTGGTGCTGGAAGTTCACTGATAAAAACAAAAATAATGACCATAAGTAACACAACTTAATCTCTAAAAATGTTAGAAAACGTAAGTCAACATTCCAAATCAGAAACCTGCATGTTCTGTAGAGAAATAACATTTTAAAAACAAACAGAAAACAGTGCCTTGAAAATAATTATTATCTGTCATTCATAGGCAGCATAAGAAGATACATAAATGTGCAGGTAATTACAAAAATGAAAAGCATGCATGAGATTTTGCCTACCGTCAAATTGTTTGTTTTTTTAAATCATACAAAAGTACCAACTGGTGTGGGACTCATTTGTGAAGAGCAGTCTAGTTCTTTTTTTCATTTCAGATCTAATTCTTTTCCATTTAACAGCAATTTCGGGGGAACATTTGGATAAATTTTATTTCTCCAGATTTTTCTTGCACTGTGTAAATCATTTTTTATTATTTTCTCTGGCAAAATTTGGAGGTGAAGGCAGTGAAAACCACCAAATGTCAAAGGAGCCCATGCCCACAATATAATTTACTGAAGGTCAAAATTACAGATCAACCTGGAGCAAGCTGTTGTTGGCTGGCATTGAGCAGTTTCAGTGGTAATATTCCCTTTGTCTGGCAGCATTGTTCGACTGCCACGGGTGTGAAGATCACCACTTATGCCCTGTCGTTTGCGAAGACGCCAACGCCGATTCTGAAACCAAACCTATACAACAATCTGCTTCACATCAAGTCAGTCAATGATTCATGATCGGATAGCCCAGAACCCTCAGAATGTTGACAATAGGTGGCTGTCTGAATATAAGTGGGAAGACAACACTTTGTCAGGAAACAAGTACTCATTTGTTAAATAATTATGTGGTAGAATTAGTTCAACCTCCAAACTACAGCCCAGTAGAAAGCCAATGACCAATCATTAAAACATGCAGACTGGCCTTTTGAGACACCTTCATCAAACATATTTTCACCTCATACTCACTGGTCCAGGAAATCTGGATCTATCCCATCCATTCAACAGTATCTTTCGCTGGTACTGGCAGATTCCTGGCTAGTAGCCTAGTTTGTTTACCTTCATGAGTAGGTGGCCTATGACAACTCAGAGATAGTGAACACGAAAACGTCTGAGTCTTCTGCATTGCCTTTTCACAAAATGAGGTCTGTCCCATATGCAAATGGACAGCGGGAAACTAGTAATGTTGCCAGAAACTGAAGTCAGCAGTGAACTACCTCTGACCACCACTAACCTTGTTGGATGCCACCCACCCTGGCCTGGCAGCTGTCAAAGTTGGTATGTTCTGACACCAACTTCACACCCCAAAGTCGGATAGACAGAGACTGAGACAGATTCCTGGCTAGTTTGTTTACCTTCATGAGTAGGTGGCCTGTGTCAACTCAGAGATAGTGAAGAAACTGGTTCAGAACTATCATTGCAAATGGCCAGTGGGAAACTAGTAATGTTGCCAGAAACTGATGTCAGCAGTGACCTGCCTCTGACCTCAGACAGAGATTGAGAAGGAGAGAAACAACTTAAAGACTTTAATTAAAATGCATTCTTTCATGCAGATCTGGACTTTTCTGCATATATAGTAAATGCATGAGAGGAGTTGATTTTGCATTTTAAGAACTCTTTTTATGTGAATTTGCTACCCCTACCTCGGTGTGTGCATGGGTACCCCAAGGGCTCTGAACAACTGAGATTCTCCAACTTTTGCTACCTACCCTTGGTGTGTGCATGGGTACCCAAAAGGGCTCTGGGCACTTCGGAGATTCTCCAACTTTAGCTACTTACCCTTGATGTGTGCATGGGTACCCAAAAGGGCTCCGGGCACTTCGGAGATTCTCCAACTTTAGCTACTTACCCTTGGTGTGTACATGGGTACCCAAAAGGGCTCTGGGCACTTCGGAGATTCTCCAGCTTTAGCTACTTACCCTTGGTGTGTGCATGGGTACCCAAAAGGGCACCAGAAACTGCTGAGATTCTCCAGCTTTAGCTATTTACCCTTGGTGTGTTGTGCATGGGTACCCCAAGGGCTCTGGGAAATTCTGAGATTCTCCAACTTTAGCTACTTACCCTTGGTGTGTGCACGGGTACCCCAAGGGCTCTGGGCAACGGAGATTCTCCACCTTTAGCTATCTACCCTTGGTGTGTGCATGCGTATCCAAAAGGGCTCCGGGTGCTTCCGAGATTCTCCAACTTTAGCTACTTACCCTTGGTGTGTGCATGCGTACCCAAAAGGGCTCTGGGTGCTTCTGAGATTCTCCAACTTTAGCTACTTACCCTTGGTGTGTGCATGAGTACCCCAAGGGCTCTGGGCACTTCTGAGATTTTCCAATTCTAATGACTAATCCTTGGTGTGTGCATGGGCACCCAAAGGGCTCTGGACAACTCTGACATCCTCCAACTTTAACTACGTACCCTCAGTGTGTGCACTGGTACCCCAAGGGTTCTGGACAGTTCTGTGATCCTCCATTTGCTGGGGTACATGTTCTCCTTGAATGCAGCATCAAGTTGCTGTCGATGCAGTTTGCTAAACTGCCACCGGCTGCGTCGCTGTGGCAATTGCCGTCGCTGTGGCAATGACTTCTGACCTTGGTCTACACTCAACACACTCTTAATAAATGAATCTTCTTGCCACCAGTTTAGTTTTCTGCCTTTTTTTCTTTTTCTTTTTTTCCAATCTACCCTATAAAATTAAACAGAATGCTTTGGTTTGTTAAAGACAGATGACGAACACAACTAGAAAGGAAGTCAACAACAATCTAAGAAATGTCTTTGAATAGTAAATGAAATTCATCCCACACACAGGAATTTATTTTTCACTTCAAATTGCAGGTTGTGAAACAAATACTGCTGTGGCTGTGCAATCTAAAACAGTTGTAGCCTATATTTTTGCAAAGTAACACCTTATGGCATACATGAACATGTACCTGTCCATTTTCTCTCATTTGTCGAAATAAAATTTTAGTATATCTGGTTACACTGGTTAGAAGATGGAAGAAAAACACAATAACAGACAAATACCTGTGTGATCTGTCCACTAGGGCCAGTTGGGGGGTGGGGGTCTCATATTTTTAGCAAAGAAAAACAGTCAACACTAAAAATAAAAATAAAAAAAAGGTCATAAATCCAGAAGGAAAGAAAAACAACAAAAATAATAATTGGGAAAGGGGGCAGGTTGTAGAAACAAATCAAAAGCAAGGGATGTATTAACTACTTACTGGACTGTAACAACTAACATTCCACCAAACTGATCAATCACACAGGGTCAGCAAAGCAAGTTGCTACACATTCAAAACTCTTCTCAAATAAAATTCTTGACATGTTTACAAGTACAACTTAAGTCAGATGTGTTCAATTTGGTCTAAACACAAATTTATACAATACGGGAAACCCAAAACAAGCCTGAAAAGTTCCACTCCACAAGCCATCAATAGGAAAGTGTAAGACTATGGACCGAGTCAACCCATCCAGTGTTGACTGTTAAAGAAGAGAACAAAATATTGTGGTACAAATTTTGAAATTATATAAATGGTCAGTTTAAAAAAACTGAGGGGGCGGGCACGCTAAAAGGGAATAAAAAGCCATGGAAACAAAAACCATGAACCTAACAGACATATAATACCTTGAAGTTCAGACCACTGGGCAAAAAAACCCCACTTTAACCCGTGCTTCCGCAACGACGATTTGGGAACGAAGAATAATACTACAAGTAGAAAACTAGACTAACAGGGAAATGAAAACTGTTACCTGCTCCAATAATGAACCGGGAGTTTGCCGTGGGTTTCAGCTGAAGCGACAAATGAGGACTTTGTTCTGTCGACAGTGGACCCACTGCTGGAAGCACAAGTTTGTCGCATCTCTTTTCTGTGGAAACTTCTTCCATGTTCAGCTGCACGTGCTTGCGTGTGTCGTCTGCTACTACGACCCCGACAACGCTGTCGCTCAAAGAGCTTGGGTCGCAAATGGACAGTATGTCGACCGTGTCTCCGTCTCCAAACGCACAGGAAACGGTAGTGGGACCCATCTCATAGACAAGTCGGTTCACTGTGTCGTCTGCCACTTCGTCAAGAAGCGCCCAAAAGTCGAGACTCTCGCCAACGTCCGCCATGGACAGAAATTTCTAGTGCAGCACGAGAGAAAGCTTCCGACTGAACGTTCACCAATCACAGAGCAAAGATTGCTCTTGAAAATGATTTGCATATTGAGGACCCGTGTTGCGATTGCGTGGTTACGTTTCACAAAATTTGGGATCTTGCGCTTCAAGTGTAAGTGTGTCTGCTGCCACTTTTTGAAGTTAAATAAGTGAATAACTTGTTTTTACAAAAACAAAAATTACGCCCAGTCAACCAGTACCAGTTTGAGAGCCAGTGGCGCAGAGCAAGAGTACTCGCTATCGAAAGCCAGAGTTACGCACGATCGAGCGTGGTCACCAAATGGATGGGTAACCGTTGCATGTGCTAGCTTTGCACTCGCCCTGTGATTTCTCCGGAATCGAATTTGCTCTGCGCCACTGACTCTCGACAAACATGTTTTGCCAGAAGACCGACCTTTCTCACTGAGGTAAAAGAGACTGAGCGGCGAACTAAAAACTTGAAATGGAGGATATTGCTTTAAACTGCTTCGTCGATTTTACTCTCGATTTATAATCCTCTCGAAACTTCCGCCAATGACGGTTTGCACACACGTGAGTCATGTGTAACGGATGGTCGGTTAGACCCGCGGTTTGTTTGATCTTGCACCTCAGGCGACATGGACACGCAACTGTTGTGCCCGATATCAAACAGACGGTGCCGTTTGCCGCCGCGGGCGTGCACGGAGACTTGCGGCAAACTCCAAGCGTTGGTTTACGACATCCTTTCTCCGGAAGAAGGCTGCTGTGAAGCCGGTATTGAGTTTTTCGTCGCTAACAAAACTGTAGGTCCATAAATGAATATAGAATCAAGGGAGCAGCATAGAAATGATTCTGGCCCACCTCTTTTACCAAAATTTGGTAAAATTTAATGGATGAAACACGTTTTCCGTACCTGAACCTCCTCCTTTATTTCCAGCTGTATGGGTCTTTCACGTGCAGCTTGGTTTCAGTGTGTAGGCCCTGCCGTATCATTGGCGGGAGCTGCCATAAGTATCATTTTTGTCGCGACAAAAAACACGCGTTTGTCGCGTCAAAACACGTCTTTTCACTTTTGTCGCGACAAAATTATGTTTGGTGCGACAAAATATTTTTGTCACGACAAAAATTATACTTGCGGTAGCTCCTGCCAATGATACTACTTGTGTGTGTGTGTGTGTGTGTGTTCTATGATGTAAACAATGACGCAGAAACACACTACACCGTGCAGTTCAGTACTGGGTTCCGCCCAATTTTTCTTTCTTCGAAAGCTGTTCAAATAAAACAGTAAAAAAGCACTGTATAACTGCATGCCCGACAAGTATCAAACGGGTCAAACTGCAAAAAATCCATGCCGGTGAGGAAAACTGGCGCCCATTGACATTTTATGTGTGTGGCAGTTTGTTTTTTTTTACCGTTGCCAGGGTACCTCTCGCGTACGCACGTTTTACTTCCCAATCCAAGCCACAGCTACTCTCCTTGCGCAAATTGAGCCCTACACATTTTCACACGAAACTTAACGATGTGGGTATGTATTTACTCCCCCCTCCAAAAGATACATGTCCCTTACGTGTCCGAAGAGCTTATAGATGTTATATACGTTTCCTCTGCAACCAGCTTTTATGTAAACGCAACAACAAAACAAGAGAGAAAAACGACCAAAAATCAAACCCCTTAAAAAAAATTAAAAAAAAAAATTTCCCCCCTCGCGCAAAATTCTAATGACAAGTCCTTTTATAACCGCACAATTTACTTGAGTAAAACGTGTGTGGGAGTGACTATGGCTCGTTAAAGTGGGGAGTGTTTCTAGCATAGATGGAGGTCACCAGTTTTCCTCGAAAGTAACTGGGGGAACTCTGCCGAACTGAGCATTGTCTACACTGATACTCAATAGTTGCATGTAGATCATTATCTATAAAGTGCATATCAAAACATACAAAAATAAGTTACGTAGCAACACACACACACACACACACACACACACACACACACACACACACACACACAGGGTAATAATAATAGAACTCCTAAGGTGGTGGTTATGGTTGTGGTTTACATAAGGGTGTGTGTGTGTGTGTTCGTGCTACTGGCGGAAGAAACACCAACTGTAGAGAAGAAAAACAACATTAAACGCCACACAGGCTATGTGTGTTCGTGCTATTGGTGGAAGGAACACCAACTGTAGAGAAGAAAAACAACATTAAACGCCACACAGGCTACAATATTCCCAGGCTACAATATCCCCAGGTCACGATATTTTTATTTTTTTGGACAGAATAACTGTAAACACTCTTCGGAGTGGAGTGCCATCGTCCAGTTTAACAATAGTTTTCATCCCATGGTGTTTCTGACTGAGTGACATGAAAAGCGAATCTCGGCCGGGCTTCAGTCACCGTTGGAGAGAGAGAGAGAGAGAGAGAGATCAGCCAGACAACAGATGCAGGGAAGTACTTCAGGCGAGTGCTTGGTCACCGGATTCCACCCCCTCCCCCGTCAAGTATGCAGCGCTTGGTTGAGTGTTCCTTTACGTCTACAAAAACCGTAGGCTTATTAGGGACGGGAGCCCAGGACGTCCACCTCGACTTTCACACAGTTCTTGAGTTCTGTGTGTGCAGCGCTTTGCATCATGGACCATGTATGCTTTGCATAGCCTGTTACAGTTTGTACCTAATATGTCAGCCCGACATCCGAGGACATTAAGCCCCACATTATCATCATCATGCATATAGCCTACTTGCATCAACGCCAGCAGCAAGCAGCAGCCACCGGCCTAAAGGTCCTCCAGACTTTAGGATGGTATGTATAGTCGGTGCTTGGAGTGTGAGCCTAATATAAAAATATAAATGGGTGTTTGTTGTTGACGGTGGGTGGCAGGCGCGCGTCATTCCAGACACGCTACACTACAGCTCTGGTCAGTCATAGTAGTCCATCGGCCACTTGAGGAGTTTGATGAGGTCGCGCTGACGAGCCTCACCCTTGCTCCAGCAGTACTCGCGATCCGCAACCAAGTTGCGCCCGTTGTGCAGATGCTTGTACCCGTACCACCCGTTGGTTGTTCTGCACACAGCCAAAAATTAGATTAGTTCATGGGCATCGGGTGGGTGACTGGCTGATGTCTGACAGCAGAGCCACACTCCGAGCACCGCTTTCCGGCACCTTCCTCCAAACTCTGCCAGATTTAGTTACGCACTCTATCTCCGCGCAGCTGTCCAGCGACGCGGTCAGCGCCCTCCGTACTGATAAGACTGTGGAAGCAACCTAGCGCCCAAGCACGCACGTAAACATGAGACGCATTCACCCCGGGTAAAAAAAGAGAAGAGTTCCGTCTCGATTCAAACGATTGTGGTTTTATTTGTGCTGGTGTAAACTTTGTTGGCGGCTATAAATGACACACCTTCTTTTATTTGAGTTGTTTGTAACAAACTTACTACTGTTTGAGCACCAGCAAAAAACTGCTCGGCGTTTTTTCTGGACCCTATGGCGTAACTAAATACGGCAGTGCTTGAAGGAAAGATGTCGCAAACCAGTGCTTGGAGTTTGCAGCAGAGCCTCGGTCAGTGTGGACGGATGGATACTTGAAAAATGGATGGCTTAGTGGTGGCAGCTAGGTTATGCAAGAACTCATGTTCATTAAGTGATTAAGACACGAATGTCGTCTCCTTACCGGGGTGTGCTGAAGTTTTTGGCGGGTGCAGCCTTGACGTGTGGCAACTGCGTTTTCTCGGCCACTTTCCTCTTTGTCTTTGTCATTTTCACAGGCGTCACTTCGTGCGTCGTGGGTTGTGTGCAACCGTGCCAGCGTGACCATACGTCGGTTCCAGTGTAAGGGGACAGCAGCCTCTTGCCCTCCATAGCCTGGTACATCTGTTACACCGGCAAGTCAAAGATGTTGGTGTTGCTGCTGATGATGATGAATATAAAACGAAGAGAAAATTCGCAATAAACGGCACTATGTGTATGCGTGAACTGGTCTGTGTGTTAAACAAACCATCACCAAAACAAAAACAAAAAGGGAACTGGGTCGAATGAGAGATACAACATTGAATTTTTATCCTAGATCTATTCTAAGTGTTATGCTAAAGTAGTCGAAATTTCCGAAAGTGGTAGAAATTATCACATCATCACACATTGGTAGTACCCAAGAAACTCGAAACGTTCAAGTTTTTCACCACGGCCGGCCTACCACAGCAACGGCCTAAGACTGGTCATTACATTGACTGGCGTGTTTTTTCATGCGAGTCAAAAACAGCACAGTGCGGCTTGTACTGTTGTAGTTACCTCTGTTAGCTCTCTTAAATCTTCCTTGAAAACCTTTCTCTCTTTAAAAAACTTTCCTTCAATCCCATTGCCCCAGTGATAAGTGTGTGTGTGTGTGTGTGTGTGTGTGTGTGTGCGTGCGTGCGTGCGTGCGTGCGTGCGTGCGTGTGCGTGCGTGCGTGCGTGCGTGCGTGCGCGCATGCGTGCGTGCGGCTTGGGTGTGCGTTCGTGCTGTATGCGTAGAATTTTGACAATCTAAGCTCTAAGCATCCATTATTATTATTTTGCATCTGTTTCAGAAGAAGAAGAAAAACCTAACGAAATGATAATAACAATCTACGAAATGATAGTAACAATCATTGCATAACGGTCCAATCAAAATTATGTAAGCCCAACGGCACAACAACGACCATTACCTAGACACATCTTTATATCACCCCCCCCCCCCACCCCCCACCCCCTTTCATTTTACGTCCGCTTTTTGTTTGTTTTTTCTCCCAGACCGCCCGACGCAAGTCTGTAGTTTGCAGCTGCAGCAACTGATATAACGAAAGTCGCCAAACAATACGTGAGTATTTTACCTTCTCATATTCGTCTAGGAGAAATGACCACCTCGATGGCCAGGTACTGATCTGAGTCGTTACCTCCTTACGCACACGGTCCTTCCTGAAATTATAGATGACCGTCGTAAAGAAGTAGAGATAGTGTACATACAATAACAGCAATGATGCTTACGTGATTCGTATTCAAAGGATTTGTTACTTGCACTATTGCAAACACATTGCAAAATTGCACTATCTGTTAGACGTGCAGATCATACGAGCGCATAAGACATCAAAAAGGGGGTTGGTTTTACTTGAGTTTATTAATGAACAATTTCTAACGCACTTTAAAACATGACGCACGTTTATATACAAAGCCCTACGCGAGTGCATAAAACGACAGACGGTTCTACAAAGGTGCACATCAGAGGTCTGCGTACATTAATAAATCGCTGACAAACCATAACACTTGCAATTGAAATACAACGTACCACCACTCTCACCACTGAAACAAAAGTGCTTCTAGATGTGTCCGCAGAGTGCGCGCGCATACACACACGCAGACACTAACACTACTACATGGACCTATGTATATATATATAGGTCCATGACTACACCTGCACTTACTTTTTGTTTTTGCTTCAAATAATACTTTATGAAAATTGCGCTATTACCAGGATTTTGCACAACGTGTGTTTAGAATGTTGTGCTTAGGTTAATGTGTATCATGTGAGTGCTTCGGGCATCGATGAGCGCGTAATAAATGTACGCCATTATTATTATTTTTATTATTATTGTTTTTGTTATTTTTTATTATTATTATTATTATTAATGTATGCGCAGCCATGACTTATTTGTATAAGATAAGCCCTATTTAAGGCTTATAAGATAAGCCCTTTGCAGCCCTTTCCAGAAATGGAAATAAATCCTCAGAAGACAGCGTGAGCCGGTTTGGCCTAGCGGTAAGGCGTTAGGCTGGTAAGCGGAAGGTTAGGCTGGTAAGCTGGTAAGCGGTTCGATACCGCTTCGGCTCTCCTTTCTCTTCACAAAGGTTGTGGTTTGTGGACACTGTCTTGTGACTTTGTCCATCACTTCCTACTGAAACATTAAAATGGCTCTCATCGCTGCCCATCTTAATGCAGGAATCATTCTGGTGGTGACAGTGTAGCAATAGGTGTGTGTGTGTGTCTCCCTCTTCCCCCATCTCCATACCCCCTCCCCCCCCCCCTTCTCCCCGTCCCTAATAAGCCTTGCGGTTTCTGTGGACGTTAAGCACAATTTTTACTTACTAGAAGACAGCGTGTGCTGCCCATGTTGCCGGGTAACAAACAACAACGAAAACCGGTCACATACGCAATCCTTCCATCCTATGGAATGCATTTGTCAATGTACAATTGCATGTACCCGGCGAGTGACCCCCGGAGTGTCCAGCTAGATAGAGAACGCTACAATTCCCCCCCCCCCCCCCCCCATCGCCCCAACCCTTCACCCAGATAAACTACAGAAAATAACAGCAGTAATGATAATAATAATAATAATAAAGAGGATTTCTAGAGCGCCCATCTACCACACTAGGTGGCAGCACAGGGCGCTTTACAATAACACTAACCACACACACACACGCGCGCGCGCGCGCACCCACCCACACACACACGCGCGCGCTGTTATTATTATTATTATACTATTATTCTGTTGGTGTCTTCTTTGTGACCTGTACGCAGAATTAAACGCCTGAGGAAGAATCGTCGAAAGCGCATGTGTGTTATTGTTTCCCTATTTTTCGTCTTATTGTTGAATACATTTTCCTAGATCTGTTCCATTTTGTCATCCTCACCAGCAGTTGTTCGCTCATTCCTTGAGCTTCTGTGTATCCGTGACGTCACTTCACTTTGGTGACGTCAAAATAAAACGCGGGAAAAGGCGCAAAACCCGGGAAAGCATGGGACGCACCGAAGAAAAGAAAAAGGCGTCAGTCGGTGACGCTAACTTATGAAAGATTTGATTAAATCAATGATATTGTCAATTTCCTTTTAATAATACATTTATAAAGCACTCTTTCTCACACATGAGTAGCTCATAGCGCGTTATAATTATTAATAACAGTTACAACATACACAAGCACCACAGACGCAGAGTCAAGCAGATATAACGCCTGTTCCTGTTCCACACACACTAAGAGTTATTACGTTACTAGTATGCAGGTTGAATATTGATTTAAGCTCAATTAAAGCCTTTTAATCTGGTGGTTGCTGGCCAGCCTGGAGTTATGCCAGCACAGTCAACACGAGGTTACTGCGTGGGTTGGCAACTTTCTCGCTTGCTCTTTAAAGCCTGCAGGGATGGGGCGTCGACAACCACAGGTGGCAACGAGTTCCAGCTGTCTACAACTCTGAAGGGGCGGGGGGAGGTTGACGTAGACTCGTACAACATATATATGGACTTGTTCAGCTTGCATTTGTGCCCTCTTACTGTTGTACCAGCATCCATTTTCAAGAGTCTGATGTCGACACTGTCCAGGCCATGCGTAGGCTATAATATACTTGAAGGTTTCAATCACGTCTCTTCTCTCGCTACGATACTTCGTACTCGATTATTTTCGACTCGAATCTGAGACAGTCACTCTATTTAAATGACAACAAAACACACAATAGTCAGTTAATGAAAAAGGGCAACTACTCAGAGTGCAGGCATTCAAACTGCGAAAAATACAACCTAAACCGTCTCCTTTCAACAACAGAAGCAGCAACTTTGCTCTCCATTTGTCCCAGACACCGATTTTAAAACGAATCACCTAAAACGCATAGAACTTCACTAAAAGTAACTTAGTAATCGGAGCTCAGGAGCTCTGTGAAAGTCGAGGTGGGCGTCCTGGGCTCCTGTCCCTAATAAACCTACGGTTTCTGAGGACGTAAAGGAACGCCTCAACAACAAGTTAGTAAGATATGCTAGCAAAATTATGTTTCTGCCAGAAAACTCCAAAGTCACGATGATGGTGTGGAGCTTAGTGTTCTCAGATGTCTGGCTGACATTATTATTTGGGACAAGCCCCAAAGTCATCTCTTTTCCTAGGCATTTGCCTGTAACCACTGGCCTGTTTTCGGAGGTGTCTCTTTCGGAGTAAGCTAATGAAAATTTGCTCGTTGCGCGAAAGACGCTGAGCAAGATCGGAATCGTTTGATGCCTCCGTTTTCCTTTTCTTTCCTAACCGTTTGAATGTAGACTCCAACCATTTCGTCGTGTTCCGCGCTTGCCGCTGTGCTGAACTATATTTATTTTTGTGTGTGGAATAAAATAAAATAATAATAACACTACCAGTACCACAGAATCAGCTAAATAATAATGACATTTGTGCTGCGCTGGAAATGTTGCATTCTCTGGCTCACCAGAACATATCTTTAGCAACGAATGTGGTGAACGTTCTCCTGGGTGGTTCCACCATCTTGAATACAGCCGTGACTTAGCAGAGCAGATAGGCCTCTTTCCCAGGTTGGGCAAAGCACTGCTTACAGCTCAACCTGTTTGCTGATGTGATTGGTTGAAAGAATCGTCCATTCAGGCGTCGGCTTCTTCGGAGGCATCGGGCATAAATTCCTCGTCATAGTTTGCGTCACATTTGATTACGTAGTTAATACTGGGCGCAGTACAGCGAATGTGTGGATATGGATCATCAAACCGAGTCTGAACTGCTCGTGACAGGTCCATCGCGATAGCTGTGTGTGTGTGTGTGTGTGTGTGTGTGTGTGTGTGTGTGTGTGTGTGTGTGTGTGTGTGTGTGTGTGTGTGTGTGTGTGTGTGTGATTTTTAGAAGAAGAAGTGTGTGTGTGTGTGTGTGTGTGTGTGTGTGTGTGTGTGTGTGTGTGTGTGTGTGTGTGTAATATTAAATTTTGGGGGTAACCTGTACCTGAACATATGACCTTTAAACTGTAAATGCCGGGGGAATAGGAATAGTATTGCCCCCTACATTTTATGGATCTGTGGGATTTATATATATTATCCGTTTTTGATCAGTCATATGACATGTTATACAGACCGTGCATGATGTCACTGTCGAGCGAGCGACTGACCGTGTAAAGTAGATTTCAAACTTGCTCTATTTTCATCTGATTCTCTATTCAGAATAGAGCCAGTTTCAAACCTACATTTAGTGGATTCAGGCTAAATCACACACATTAGTAATAAAAACGCTCAAAAGCTGCCGCGATGAATCTATCGCGAGCAGTTCGAGACAAAACGAAACAAAAAACAAACAAAAACGATTACAAGCTTACACACCAAACTTCTGCAGCGACCGAAATAAATAAGGTAGTCATATTTGTTAAACCAAATGGCAGCCAATTGCTAAAGCCCAGTAGCTTGAGTTCAAAGTCGTAAGGTCAGATATAGGCTAGCTCAGCCTGGTAAGAAGGCTACTATAAAAGTATAATACTATGAGTGTGTGTGTGTGTGTGTGTGTGTGTGTGTGTGTGTGTGTGTGTGTGTGTGTGTGTGTGTGTGCTGGTGCGTGTGTGTGTGTTGTGTGTGTGTGTGTGTGTGTGTGTGTGTGTGTGTGTGAGTGAGAGAGAGAGAGAGAGAGAGAGAGAGAGAGAGAGAGAGCGCAGCACATGGAGCAGCTCATCTTCCCAGGTAGCCTCATTCCATATCTGCGGCTCTGATTGGTTAAAAAGAGATCACCTGCTGTTTTGTTGTAAGACACAGTGTGTGTGTGTGTGTGTGTGTGTGTGTGTGTGTGTGTGTGTGTGTGTGTGTGTGTGTGTGTGCGTGCAAAAAAACAAAAACAAAAACCACACAAAAATCACAACTGACATTACCTTCTGTGTTCTTATACAAAATCTGTTGAATATGGCCTGTGGAAGGAGCCAGGTTTATGTCACACCACACACACACACACACACACACACACACACACACACACACACACACACACACACACACACACACACACACACACGAGCTATAGGGACTATAGGCGTATTTGTTTTGATCAAATGTGAACCAGTTGTGGTATAATGTGAACCATCTGAGTGAGTAAAAGCTGAATCTAGAACAATGGCGGCGGCCTTGCTTTTTGTCTCGGTTCAGGGACCTCAGAGATAATGACGGTCTTGGTCCTTGATCACTGTGCCAGAGACACTTCACAACACCTGCTGTAGCCTCTCAACTCTGAACTGCTTCACTTCACAACACCTGCTGTATCGGACGTAAGCGCCGCAAGTCTTGAACATGCAAAGAAGATAGACATTGCCCGTCAAGACTGATTTCACCTGAAAATTGCCTGGCTTTCTGACATTTTTGCAGCAATGTGGGTACTAAGTAGACCTGTGATGGACTTTTGCTTGCCTCTTTCATGCAATGCGCTTTCGATTGTTAGTGTTGTGTGGCGGACGTCGGCCTAGCATTGGTCCACACACGCTTTACATACGAGTCAAAAACAAAAAGCACGCTTGTAGTTACTGGGTGTTGTTTCTCTCTCTCTCTCTCTCTCTCTCTCTCTCTCTCTCTCTCTCTCTCTCTCTCTCTCTCTCTCCCCCCTTAAAAGAGAACACAAACGCAACTGCAATAATAGTACAATAATCATTGTAAAACTGCCCGACAAAAGTAAGAGTCAATGGAAATTATATTGCATATGGTATACACAGACTTTAAAACTTAAATAATTATTATGTGTATAGATTAATATCAGTAATATGGCGTATCAAAACATGTACAAAACGGCAGTCGTATACCTTGTCAAAAACGTAAAAGTGAGAATGTGCTACTGTCATGCGGAAGTTGTACACAGACAGTAATATTAAGCAGACAGTAGCTTAACTAATTAATCACTCATCGTAGGCCTGCTTGGGGGACATAATCCATTACAAACATATTTATCAAGAAACTGATCTTGATGCCGCAGTCTATATACATATAAAAACAAGTTGCGGTGTCTGTCATCGTCACCAAAAGGTCAACCAATGTCGGTTGCATGCACACCAGTAGGCTACTGTCGTTGACGTCGAAGCTTAAAAATCGATGGAATCCTTTCGGGAGAGTGGCCGGCGATAAGTGTCCACACACCCGCCCGTTTCGTTAGTACCTGTGCATGCAACTTGACAACGGCGCCGCTGCCCACGTGACAGCACTCTAAAAACTGGCACCAACGCGTGACGTATCCACAATAATGAGTGTTGCCGGCACCTTTGTTGTGTGCCGGTGTGTGGAGCACGTGTGTATAATCAGTCGTAGTAGTCCATTGGCCACTTGAGAAGTTTGATGAGGTCGTGCTGGTAGGCTTGGGCCTTGGTCCAGCGCTGGCGATCCGACACCAAGTTGTGTCCGTTGTGCAGATGCGTGTATCCGTACCACCCGCTGGTAGTCCTGCACACACGACAGCCACAAAGTTTGTGATGGGCACTTGGTCACTGTCTGGTTGATGTGAAAGTATGGGCCCGTATGCATGATTACCAAATAGCCCCCCCTGATTGCGTTAATCTTCTATATCTAAACTCTGACGACAATGAAAAAATTGGCATGCGTGAAACGCAGCTAGGACTGTTCGGCCGGCCTAATCGCGTTTAAAGTTATAGGACTTTAAAAAAAAATTAAAAAAATTGCGTTCAGCTGAAACCCCCGTATAAAAATAGCAGCTGTGATGCTGCCGTTACCAACAAAGGCAAAAGTTTTGTCGCGACAAGCATACCTTTCTGTGTATTTCGCAACAAAAGACGTGTTTTGTCGCGACAAAAGTATGCTTGACAAACATGATTTTGCATACTTTTGTCGCGACAAAAATGATACTTGTGGCAGCTCCCGCCAATGATATGGTAAATGGTTTGGTGGTGGCAGCAAAGACTCTCCGGCTACCGGAACCATTTTTTTTCTTCTTCTTCTTCTTCTTCTTTTTTACGCTATCAAAACACAGTTGTCGTCTTCATAGTTCAGGAGCTGTGTGAGAGTCGAGGTGGCCGTCCTGGGCTGTCCGTCCTAACGAGCCTTCTGGTTTCCGTGGACGTAAAGCTATATTGAACCATGCTTCGGCATTGGTCTCAGCTTGTCCCCAATATGTCAACTAACATCTGAGGACATTAAGCAACACTACCTACCCACAGTTGTCGTCTCGGTCCTTACCGGGGTAAGTTACGTTTCCTGGCGGGTACAGCCTTAATAGGTGGCAGCTGTAGTTCCTCAACCTCTCTTTTTTTGGTCTTTTTCTCGGGCTTCTTTATCTCGGGCTCCTTTTTCTCGGGCTCCTCCTGCTTCGTCGTGGATTCGGCGTGACTGCCGTGCCAGCGGGGCCATGTTGCTATCCCCGTGTATGGAGACAGCAGCCTCTTGCCTTCCATCGCCTCGTGCATCTGTTACACCGGCAAATTAGCAACTACGATATAGAACAGCTCTAGAGAAATGTACTCGCCTATACCAAACATTATAAATACACACTTTGTATTTATAATCTTTGCCTGTACGACGACACATAAAGAATAATTAAAAACAGAACGGCTCTAGAGAAATGTACTCACCTGTACGACGACACAAAGAATGTTTTTAATTGTTCTTTATGTGTCGTCGTATAGGTGAGTACATTTCTCTAGAGCTGTTCTATTTTGTCAGCCTCATCAACAGTTGTTCACTCATTCCTTAGCAACTTCAATGATAATGAAAAGAGATGATGCACTAGATGATGTGACAGTAATGACTGTGAATGCGCATACATTCATTTTTGTTCATTCGCCCGCACATTTACTCTATCTTTCCGTCCAAACTACCCATAATCCATTTCCGCATGGTATAATGATCATGATAATACCGACTGACGATGGCGGTGACAGCCTAGCATTAAACTTACGATACATTACGATTTGATTGCCTGGTGTCAATGTTCTATGGTGCCAAGTACGCTCACTCACACTTTCACGACAATCATAAAACAACATGCTACAACAAAAACAGCAAACATTGGGGTAAAATGTGATATATATATATATATATATATATATATATATAAAAGGTCCAACCGACATTAAAGCTGCACATATCGCATCAAAATTGCCTCTCTTCGAAGTCTACCTCATAAAAATCACTATGTCCTCCTACTCAAAGCGTCATCAAGTTGGTTCTTTCGTCATTTTCTGGTATTTCTCACGGCCCAACAGTCTGCATACTAGCAAAATAATTTCTGTCGATATTCACCTCAGCATGTTTGTTTGATATAAATACATTAAGTGTAGGTTTTCACGGGTATTTGATCGGTTAATTCTCGAATCATGCAAAGTGGCAAAATGGTTATACAGTCATAACTGCTTCAGTCGGGACATCATAGTCACGGCAGAATGTTTCAGTCGGGACGTCATAGTCACGGCAGAACGTTAAAACAAACCAGGAGTGTGGACATTTATACACTGGGGCAGCATACGAATGCTTTAATAATTTAGTTCTTGGATTTTAACGCCGTCCGGCCTGTCTCACATGGTCACCTCAGGACGGTTAGATCCATTTAATGATCATTGTACTGCAATGGGTGATATCATAAAGGACTTAATCAAAGTCCATGCGTAGAATTACAGTCCTTGAGCATACTACCTTCTCATATTCGCGAACGAGAAAGGACCACCTCCTTGGCCAGATGGTCAGCTGGTTGCTTATTGTCTTCCGCACGTTGGCTTTCCTGAAACGATAGGTGGCCATTGTAACGCACGCGCAGTCTATGTAACTGTTGTGTGCGTGCGTGTGTGTGTGTGTGTGTGTGTGTGTGTGTGTGTGTGTGTGTGTGTGTGTGTGTGTGTGGTGTTGTGTGTGGATGTGTGTGTGAGATGAATGGCTGTGTGTGTGGTGTGTGTGTGTGTGGTGTGTGTGTGTGTGTGTGTGTGTGTGTGTGTGTGTGTGTGTGTGTGTGTGTGTGTGTGAGGAGAATGTGTGTGTGTGTGTGTGTGTGTGTGTGTGTGTGTGTGTGTGTGTGTGGTGTGTGTGTGTGTGTGTGAGTGTGTGTGTGTGTGCGCGCGCGCCAAGCACTTCGTTGTGGGGCGTTTATTCGTACAACATGCATCCAATACAATAACACGTGCACACACTCATTCATACTTTTTTTTCTAGAAAGAAAACAAAACGTGCAGGCCTATACAGATACTGAATCACCCATTACAGTTTGACATGTTTATGACTTACATAGATCTACGAATGCATGACAATCTGTTTGATTGTAGCCAAAGGCATAGTTCTTGTTATTGGATATACCCATTTTATTCGACAACATACTAGTGGGATATATTATGGAGTATCTTCCATTGAAGTAAACGCAGTCTGGTTTCAGATGTACATTTGCTTGCTTGCTAATATCCAGCATTTCGTCTCTCCAGTGTTGTATCCAGTATTGTGAACGAGGACCAAGTCGGATTTTTGAAAGGCAGAAGTATAAAGCACTGTGATTAGACTTGTTGATGATACGATTAATTATCTGGAAAAATCAGAGAGATCAGGACTTCTGTTTGCACTTTATTATAAAGCTGCCCTCAATACAGTATCGAAAGAATACATAGTTTGGGCATTCAAGCTATTCAATTTTGGGGAGAACTTTTTTTTAAATCACACACACACACACACACACACACACACACACACACACACACGTACCCCCATCTACTTGCTCAGTTTTTTCTCTGCTTATCTCTTTAGATTGTTGTGGCTACGGCCCCGTCTTTGGCCTTGCTGAGCGAAGGTTGTCTTTCCGATATACCACAGAGATCTGGATTTGTCTTGCTTGTCTGGCTTCGCTTTATGATTTTATGCTTACGTTAGATCTACATGTAACATAATTCAGCATGTCGGATTCACGTCTACAACTGGTGATGAAACACCACTTCTCTGTCATGCAGAAGCGAAAGAAAAGAGAAGAAACACAATCAACTGGTTGTCATGTGTGCTGCGTTCGAGGGGTAACATCCTCAGGCTTACCATAACCTATCCTGATCAACGGGTGGAACAAACGTCCCTGACCCAACGTGGTCATCCGGCATCTTGATCTAGACTGTCTACTGTCTTATTTCTAGGCTGAGCAGAGTTCAAAGGTTATAGATCAGTCTCGGCAAAGAGTAAAAAATATAATTTTTTTTGTCTCGGTCATCAAACTGCCTATCATGACCACTGAACTATAGTTTAGATAGGGCCAGTAAATCGTCATCTTGTTCCGCCGTTTTAATACCGGAGAAGATTTTTATTTTATTTTTTAAATCAATGTTTCAATGCTTGCATTACGCAGTAATGGCGTGATATCATAGGTTTAAATCACACAGTGCAAACATGACAAGAGTTGAGAAGAAAGAAAGAAAGAAAAAAGCTTCTACGATGAACATGTACTTGCCAGCAGACTACAGCCGCTTCCAGATCATCAGCGTCGAGGTCACGACCAGCAACTCCAACAACCACAGTGCCAAACACAGTTTTCGTTCCTCCGAGAGCCATTAAGCAATGGAACGAGCTCCCTCCCATAAGCAACAGCAGTCAACACTTGATGATGATGATGAGTTTTTGCTGCTTAACGTCCACGGAGGCGAGAAGGCCTATTAGGGACGGAGACGAGTGGGAAAGGGGGACAGAAGAGTGAAACCTCGAAACGGGCGCCAACCCGGAAGACCAAGGCTGCCGTGGACCGCCGCCAGAACAACAGGATGTTAAGGTAGTGTCAGTCCGGCATTGCGCAGCGACCGCAGCACCACGCTGTCTCAACTGCTATGCAGAACAGAGTTACGACTATGTCCGTAGCTCCGCCGTTGGGAAACAAGTGAAGCAGAAGAAGTCCAACTCTCTCTCTATAGCCCAGCACCACCTCCCTGCTCTTGATCTCCTCTGGGCTAGCTTCTTCTTGAAAGTCCAGCTCACCTCCCTCCTCCTGATCTCTCTTGGACTCTAATATGATGATGATGATCGCTTTTATATGGCGCTATTCTCCGCTCTCGGGCAGACTCACTGCACTCGCATGTGATTCTACGGTTCGGTTGTGTTGCTTAATGTCCTCGGATGTCGGTTGACATATTAAGGACAAGCTGAGACCAATGCCGAAGCATGGTTCAGTATTGCTTTACGCCCACGGATGTCGGTTGACATATTAAGGACAAGCTGAGACCAATGCCGAAGCATGGTTCAGTATTGCTTTACGTCCACGGACAGCCCAGGACGGCCACCTCGACTCTCGCACAGCTCCTGAACTATATGAGTGTGATTCTACATGAGTGACTAGCTTTTTATAGCGCGATGCTGCCTTTGTATCAAAAGCATGCTGAAGAAACGCCAGCTTTTTCTTTCTTCTTTATTTCAAACTATGTCCAGAAATCTGTGTTGCTGATTCCCCCGAAGAAGCCGATGCCTGGATGGAGGGTCCTTTTCAGCCAATCAGAGCCGCAGACAGGTTGGGCTGTTACAGGCTGTAAACCTGGGAAAGAGGGTATGGCAATCTCCAGTATTGCTGACAGAGATGTCTGGTGCCTTCTGTAATGTATATTTTTTGCAAACGTTTCGGTAAAACATAGTTTACCTTTTTATAACCAAATAGTAAAGCCTGCAACACATGAAAATACATGCACATTTTCAGGCCAGTTTTGGTCTTCGGTTCGGTTCCCATTTAGGAGAGAGAGAGAGAGAGAGAGAGAGAGAGAGAGAGAGAGAGAGAGAGAGAGAGAGAGAGAGAGAGAATGTGCTTGTGTTAGTGTGTGTGTGTTGTGTGTGTGTGTTTGCGTTTGTGTGAGCCGCTGTTTGTATGCGAGTACTGTGTGTGTTTTATGTGTGTGCGTGTTTATATAGAACTGTGTTGTCTCTTGAATCGTCCCAAACGCGCGCGGAATTGCCTCGCTCCGCTTCTCATAGGAGTTGGGGAGGAAGTTTATTCCATTTTCCTGGATGCTGTGAGGCAGCAAGGTGGTGGGAGGGAGGGGGGGTCGGGGTTGGAGGGGGGGGGGAGAGCGAGAGAGAGAGAGAGTTTATTTTTTTTCCCTAGCGAGATAGGCTGGTGGCAGACTCAGTCTCTAGTCTGAAACAATTTCTGATCTCACCTGTCTTTTCTTACAACGGCTCGAAAAGCAGGTGACAGCTTACGCTCGCAAAAACAAATAAACAAAACAGGAACAACAACAACAATAACAAAAGAAACAGAAAAAGAAAAAAGAAAGAAAAAAAGCAATAAAATAAAACAAGCCGAAACTAGCACAATCGTCTCGTAATATAAGAACCCCAAAATAAGATTTTGTTGCCAGCGTTCTGAAAGAAGATAAAGAAGCACTGGGTGGAGGGGGGGGGGGGGGGGGGGGGGGGGGGGGGAGGGGGTAGTGCGGGTGGACCATGGATAATAATAATGTCGATCGACACACCAAAAAGTCATCGAGGAATGCTGATGCAGAGTGCTTTCACGACGATGCAAGTACAGTTTAAAAAATTAAATAAGCCGCCGCCGCTGTTTTTCACTCGCGTTCTGGACCCGTTTGTTGGAAACAGGACTGGGTGCTGCCATTTTGTGCCCAGTAATCTGCATTAGTGACGTCACAAACAAGGCCGGAAACGTCATTAGAAACTGTTCATACAAGTTTTTTATTCAGGCCGTCAGCTTGGGTTTTGAGCGATGTGTGTCAATTAAAAAAATGTTTATTATCAGCTGATCTAATTCGCGCGCGCGCGCGCGCACACACACACACACACCACACACACACGCACGCACGCACGCGCACAAATTTATACACTGTAATATAAATACAACACAAGAATGATTTCATGTCATGCATTTCATCGTCATTTGATTATCTGTAAAAACTAAAACAGCAACACATATTTACTTACTGTTGGCTATATTAGAAATATCCAATTGCTGATAAAACCGCAATGCTCTCATCTGCTTTTTGTACAAATATGATAATGGACATTTCGGTTTAATACTCAACCAACACCATCCTGACATGTACTTTGAGACAATATGTCTTGTGCGCGTGAATCTCCAGCTCTGTGGCCGTTACAGATAATTGTAAAATATTGGTAGACGAAAGGATTTTGAAATACTGAAAAATAAACTCTACAGTACTGCTATGCGTCTGTTTCATGTTCATGAATGTTGCTTTTTCAAGGTCGATCTCAACCCTACATTATATATGTCTGAAAGTCGAGACTGATGTGCGTGTAGCAACGAAGGAAGAAACAGTCATAATTGATTTATAAAATTAAAAAAAGGAATCTATACCGTAGTAAATTCATATCTTACCGACAAACTGGCACTCGGCTCCCGATCAAAATGGAATAAGAGGTTGTTATGATTGTGGGCATAATTATATGAATGTCACTGTTTTGCTTTTTTGTTTATATTATATTTTAAATGTCATCAGAATCTACAGATCTGTTAACCATGGAGGTAAGTTGGTTAGGGGAAACAAGTAACTGCGTTTGTCAAATGTGGATTCAGTGACGTATGCCTATTCGGTCTTCTCTGTCCGTCTGTTCTTCTTCTTCCTTTTAACCTTCCAATGTGAACGTAAAAACTACACGGACTACATTCTTCACTCCAATGCCCTGTGTGCGTGTGCGTGTGTGTGTGTGTGTGTGTCTGTGTGCGTGCGTGCGTATGTGTCTGTGTTCGCGCCCTCGTTTGCGCAATAACACGATCAACGTAGGTCTCTGGAATAAATGACTTGGATGATAGACTGAAAAATTTGAATGTGTAGAACTTTCAAAACAAAAACAAAAAACCTTTGAATTGATTTTCCCAGGTGTGTGTGTAATAGTATAAAATGTGTTTGTAGTTTCACATGAAATCTATTCCATTTTGGGGCAGCGGGTTGGGTGGATGGTGTTTGTTTTGAGTGGAGTACATGCCAGTTGTAAAACCAAGGGGCACGCGTCGTCCGTGCAAGCAATATTAACTGGATAACGTAAACAATCATTCAATAGCCGTTGGGTCAAAGCTAGGTGCCAGGCAGTAAAATGCTTTGTCAAACATCAAACAAACAGCTGCTGAACTGAACATGTGAGAGCGGCAGAACTGAAAACATGTCGCAATACAAAAGACTGAAGTAACAAACACATCACTGTCGAAGAAGAAAAGCAGCATTTTTAAAAGCAAAACTAATTCATGCTTTTAACTTTCGAGCAGCATAACATGTTCCATGTTTCTGTCACACAGTCGTGTACAGTAACAGTAGCTGCATGTGGACAAATACAATTCGTTTGTTCTTGTTCCAGAACTATGTCTTCGCTGTTATAAATGAACAACAGAATTCTGTCACAAAGCTGTGCTGCGCTCACTTTCAGGAGCATTAACATAGTCCTGCGTTAATAATTATTTCATCATTATAGTTTATTAGACCTCTGCCGTGACTATTCGTGGGGATGTGCGGTTGAAGGGGAAAAGCATTTTTTATTTTTTTTTATTTGTTATAAACGATTTTTTCCCCTTCGTCAGTCTAAATTCAGAACAACCATCAAAACAGTTTGTTATTGTTATATCAATGAAGAAACCACAATTCTGTTGTCCTTGTAGAATCGGAGTAACAGTATTGTAGGTCAAACATTGCAAGGACTGTTTAAGGGTAACGGTGGTTTAGTTACAAGTAGAATTCAGATTATGCAAAAATCGGATTCCGCGGAACACAGACTTCGTCAATCATGGAACTGAAAGGAGAGACAGAATTCTGCGGTCTTGAAATAAAAGAATCAGATTCTGTGGAACACACACTTCGTCAATCATGGATCGATAAGGAAAACAGAATTCTGCAGTCATAAAAAAGCAGAAGTAGAGTGAACAAATTAAACGTGTCAAGATTCAGTGGTCACAGCATAAAAACATAATAGGATAATTTTGTGTTTACTAATAAATAGGGAAGACAGAATTCCTTGGTCATGAAGACTCGGAACTTGGATGAAAACAACATAACAGCCAGAAATCTGACGTCGCAGAATAAAATAAATAAAACATAATCGGGAAATTCGAAATGCTGTTGCTACTGTACAAATGGACAGGAAGATTCTATTGAAAACTGACAAAACAGCAAAATTATTGGTAAAAACTAAACGTTATGTACGTTTATTCTTAAACTAAAGATAAAAATCAACAAGAAAATGCACTTGACCGAATGTTTGGTGATTGCGTTCATGTCTCAGTTAACTAAATATAATCGCCATGTTTATATACCTGTAGGTTTTACTGAACAGTAAACTTTTCAATTCATTGCATTCCCAGTTAAGTATTAGAATTTGTTGTTTTAATCTTTCCAAGGTTCAGAGAAAAGCAAAACAAAATTTGCCAAAGGACATTATCCGTTCACGGGTGGAGCAGAAAAAAGGTATTTTGGGCGTCGTTTTGTTTCAATGCAAAAGCAGAGATCTAAAAAGTGTGAAAATGTACAACAGATTGACTGATATGTTCTCAAGGGAATTGTTTGAAAGAAATGATCAAAACCATTATACTTCAAGCAAACAGATACATCCTGCTGTAGAATGTATCCTTATTTTTGTCTTCATTAAATGACTAAGTTGGAGGGATATAATATTGCTACAAATGTAGCGCTGCTTTTTGGTCATTTTTCTAACTATGTGAATGTCTGGCCTGTTTCTCTCTCTCTCTCTCTCTCTCTCTCTCTCTCTCTCTCTCTCTCTCTCTCTCTCTCTCTCACACACACACACACACACACACACACACACTCTCTCACTATCACACAGACACACACACGCACGCACAATGTCAAAGATACAGGCTATAATTATGCGCATACACACACGCTACTCCTTCCACCACACATTGCCGTTCCGGTGTTCTTGCAAGTAATACAATCATAGTCTTTCAGTTTGAGCATATGAAAATATTGGCACAGTAAGAATCCAGTACCATTATCACCCGTAATACACGTTGTACTCGGACAATCTTGGAATGGATGTACATGCTTTCTAAGCACGGGAAACGCCTGCAGTCAATGCAACCAATGCCTGACTGTTCTGTGTTCAAGAACTGAACATAGTTATTAAACCACTATGCTTTGCACACTGCTGCCTTCGGAGAGTCAGTTACTAAATACGCATTGGATAGCACAATACCATCTCTGATCATGTTGAAGAACGAAAATCACTCGGACTTCTACCAGTTTCTCTCTCTCTTTTTTTCTTCTTTTTCTTCGAACTTCACCACGCGCCATACACTTCCTCCGGTTAAAGGGCGGTAAGCCATCAGGTCTACCCATACACGATTGGCCCTTAGCAAGATGAGTTGTCACTTTTGTTCATTTCCTGCCTGCAAAGTATTCCGAACCTGGAGAAGGCGTAGGGACCTCATGTGTCTCATTCCGTTCGGCCACACCGTGGACTTGTATTTACATGTACGTACGTCCATGGCCACACTTTGGAGAAAACTACTGAGCCCAAAGGAAGGTCAGCACAAGCCGGACACAAAGCGCCAGAGCCGTCATGTAAGGCGATAATGATGATGATGTAGAGCTTCATGTCCTCGGATGTCGGTTGACATAATTATTGGGGACAAACTGTGACCAGTGCCTAAGCATGGTTCAGTGTTGCTTTACGTCCACAGAAACCGTAAGGCTCATTAGGACGGAAAGCCCAGGACGGCTACCTCGACTTTCACACAGTTCCTGACCTCTGAAGGCGATGATCAGCTGTTGTGGTAAAATACACTACGATTACAGAGGAGATTATACGCGTTTAAAGAAAAAACTATATGTTGTTTGTTCCGTTTTTGTTCTGTTGTTGTTTAAGGGTTAGTAGTAATGGTGTGGGTGGTATTTGTGTGTATGTGTATGTGCACGCGCGCGTGTTATAACATTGACTTGTGTGTAAACAATTCAAAAACAGTTTCGGAGATCAAGGCTAAAAACATGTCAAAGCCCAAAGCGATCTTAGGGGGTTAAAAATGTTTAAATAAACAGCGTTCTTTTGAACCTTTTATGTGTTTGGATCTTGTTTTAGAACGCTATCAATCATTCCTGTTCCAGATGTGTGTGTGTGTGTGTGTAGCCAACTGAACTACTTTAAGCTGTCACCCCTCCAAATAGGTCTCAGCCGAACTAGCAAGGGAGGTAAGCGAGCAGTAGGACCAAACGAAATCCGGATCCAAACATTCTGAAACTGCGGACAGTTAGGGCCTGAGAGGGGTGGCGTGGCACTTTGATAAAAAAATCAGCTGGGCGGTTAGAGTGACCATGTCGGTTAGCGAGTTAGTAAATAATTGATCGATCTCTCAATCAGTCGATTCATCCATCGAATCAAATGAAATTGGATGGATATGCCAGGTTTAATCTCAATTCAGCCAGTAGCTCAAATGAAATAAACAGAAGTCAGACAAACAATCAGGTTACACGAGTGCTCGCGTGTTTGATCGCAATATTTTCCTTGATTACTACTACCAAGTATTTTACCACAACATTTGATCAGTGCCCTGGCCCTGGCCATTTAGTGCGGTTCGGCCACTTAAGGTAGAAAATGTCCACTTATTGCTGGTCGCCCTTCTCTGGGCACAGTGGTTTTCTCCAAAGTGTCCAGTTAGTGGGATGGGGTCTGGACACTTAAGAGCGGAAGACCAAACAGTGGTCGATTAGGCACGCGAAAAGCAGCTAAAAACCAAAACCAACACAAAGAAAACTGCAGCCACAGATCACATAAAACGGTAAATTCCGGATGTGTTCTTTGTTGAATACAGAAACGTTTATCCCCAGTGCACGAACAGGATACCTCCCTCCCCCCAAAACAAAACAAAACAAAACCACAGACATCCTCATGTGAAAGACACCTTCAGCTGCAGAGACAGGCGACGAACATCAGCCAGCATCACGACACGTGGCACACTCCCGAACAACCAGCGATAGTCCCTTGCATGACAGACGCCACCTTCTTAAGCAGTGACACGCACACGAGTTCAGTGTTGGGAGAAGCCACTCCCCGAAGCCGGGTCCCCGCCGGGCTGCGGAGGCCAGTGCGAAGGGTGGGGCGCTTGTGAGAAAAAAGGATTGCTTAGGGGCGAGATCAGGACTGGCTTGTATGGGTCCATGCTGTTCATCGACGCCATGGGGTTGAAGTGGGCGGCGGAGGCCGAAGGCGGCGGAGGGTGGGGCCAGTGGTGGGCGTGGCGGAGCGGGTCTTGCTGGTGAAGACTAGACAGCATGATGGGAGGGTCCGCAACGAAGGGGAAGGGGTACACTCGGCTCAGGCCAAAGGGGGAAGGAGCCGTCGTCACGCCGTTGTGAGAGCCCAGGTCCGGAAGTTTGCCCGGATCTCGGCCGGAACTGCTGGAGGGTAGGAGCGAAGATTGCGGCAAAGAGGCTTCACGACTGTCACGCAAGGCGCTGGCGCCTTCCACCTGCTGCCGGTAGCTGAGGAGATCGGAGAGAACGGGCAGAGAGTCCTGGGCTCCGGCCATGCCCACACTCACGCACTGGGCCTGGCTCATGGGCATCAGACCCATCCCCAGACCTGCCATCCCTAGTCCACCGAAAGCTCTTGTGTGAGCGAGCTGGTCTGCCACGCCCCCGCCCAACGACTGACCAAGCCCCGCGTCCATCCCGTCCCAAGCCAACCGTGGCATGGTGGCGGCCATGGCTAGGTGGTCACGTGGACTGCTGAAGGCGGACGTGTTGTGGGAGTGGTTGAAGCGATTAGCTGCAGTGTTGAGGTAGGCGGCGGCAGTAGGCGTGACTTTGTTGGGTGGGGCTACCATGTCGTAAGCCTGAAACAGTCTGACTGGCTGGCTGGAGCTGCTGGCCACGCCCTGAACGTTAGGATGAGCAGCAGCGCGGGTAGCTGAGGTAGGTGCATGATGAGCTCGACGTTTTCCCTTTGCTTTACGCTTCTCTTTCCTCTCCTTCAGTTTTTCGTCACTGAATCTTTTCAGCTCAGAGATACAGCCTTGGACGACTGCATCCGGTACCATCCTTGTCTTCGAGCCGCCGTCACCTTGACCGTCAGCACCTCCGTTATCATCCGGGCTCTGACCGCTGCCGTCTTGTGAGTTACTGTTGCTGTCTTTGCCCGTGGGCTGGTTGGTGGGGGAGGCAGCGGTGGAGGTGGTGGGCGAGGCGGGATCTTGAGTGGAGCTGGGGGACTGGCTGTTGTCTCCTGGCGCAGACGTTTTGTTACTGACCACGTCTTTCCTCCGGCGGTTCTGGAACCAGATCTGCAACAGTGAGAACAGCAGCTATAGCGCGAAACAGAGTTGCTAAGTACAGATCTAAAAGCAGACCTGGATCGGAGTTCATTTGTCCAAAGAATTCGTACACAAACGGTGGACTTTTACAGCTACCATGCGGCGAAGATTCGTGTACAAACGGTGGACTTTTACAGCTACCATGCGGCTAAGATTCGTGTACAAACGGTGGACTTTTACAGCTACCATGCGGCGAAGATTCGTGTACAAACGGTGGACTTTTACAGCTACCATGCAGCGAAGATTCGTGTACAAACGGTAGACTTTTACAGCTACCATGCGGCGAAGATTCGTTTACAAACGGTGGACTCTTACAGCTACCATGCGGCGAAGATTCGTGTACAAACAGTGGACTCTTACAGCTACCATGCAGCGAAGATTTGTATACAAACGGTGGACTCTTACAGCAACCATGCAGCGAAGATTTGTATACAAACGGTGGACTCTTACAGCTACCATGCAGCGAAGATTTGTATACAAACGGTGGACTCTTACAGCAACCATGCAGCGAAGATTTGTATACAAACGGTGGACTCTTACAGCTACCATGCAGCGAAGATTTGTATACAAACGGTGGACTCTTACAGCTACCATGCGGCGAAGAGTCACATGACTAAAGTTGGCTGTACTGCGACCTGTTATTGTGGCACGTTTCGTGCAGTCACTGGCTGAAGACGACGATGGAGGAGAAGAAGAAAAACAGCAACAACAGTAACAGTAACAGTAACCGCAAATACAAACACACACACACACACACACACACACACACACACACACACACACACACAGTGACACGCGCGCGCACACACACACACACACACACACACACACACACACACACACACACACACCACACACACACACACACACACAAACCCACAAAAGCAAAGTAAACTTTTTTTAAAGATGAAAAAGGAAACAAACAGAACCACCACCACTCAAAACAACAAACAAACCTGCAAGGGAGATGGAGTAGGCGGGGGGGGGGGGGGGGGGGGGGGGGGAGAGACAAAGGAAAAGCAGACGACTGACCTTGACCTGTTCCCTGCTGATGCCCACCCTCTTGGCGATGAGTTGTTTCTGCACACTGTTCGGGTAGCGCACGGAGATGTAGATTCCGTTCAGCAGTTCCAGCTGGTAGCGTGTGTAGCTCAGCCTCTCTCTGGGTGGCGGTGGCGTCAACAGCTCGTCGTCTGAGAACAACACCGCTGTTCATCACACATCATGCAACGTACGTGGCATCAGCATGCAAGCCAGTAAGGATCTCTTGTTAAAATATTAGTCTATTGTTTATTATATTTCCTACTGTGCACCGTAAGACAAATTTCCTTGCAAACTTGTACTGGGACAATAAATATTCTGATTCCGATTCTGAAATATATTTTTCAGGTCTCACAGTAAGAGACTGGTGAGACAAAGTTCAGTGATAATACAAAATTTACGTTTTTATCTTGCTCGTGCAATATCTTTGCTTGAGTTTTTTGTTTTGTTTTTAGAATATGAAGAGTATGCTTAGTTTTTTCGCGTTCCTGATCAAACCTGCAAAAAGTAGCTGTTAAATAAAATGCAGAAACAAAACAAAACTGACTGAAGGAGAACTGGCTTGAGCTATCTGATTTAGAAGAAAAGGACGGATCACGGTCAACTGTATGTCAAAACACACACACACACACACACACACACACACACACACACACACACACACACACACACACACACACACACACACACACACACACACACAAAGACAACAAACAAACAAATAAAAAAGACAACAAACAAAGCAAAAAAGACAACAAACAAAAAAAGAAGAAAAAAGAGAGGCCTTTTTCTGTGTGAGCAATCATAATATCGGTTCCCCTACAAGTGGCACCGACGAAGAATGTTGTTTTCATGGTGTAGTAATATTTATCTTGTCTTCGCTTGATCTTGAGACAAAAGACGAGAGAAAGGAGTTAAGTTTGTTCAGTTTTCTCACCCTCATCATCGGGATCTTCGTCGTCATCAGCGGACTGGTGGCCGGCGCGGTCTGTGGCTGGCTGGACGCTGGGGCCGGTCTGGGTCCAGTGGACCATCACCTGTCCGCCATCCCCTGCCCCCAGCCCCGGAGCCCTCACCGCCGCCCCCGCCATGCCGTGCGGCACGCTGCTGTGCAGGGGAGGGGGTGGGGGCAGCGGCTGCGGGAGGGGCAACGCTGGGGGCGGGAGGAGGGGGTGTGCATGAAGGGAGAGGCTGGTGCTGCTTCTGTCGTGACCGTCGTAGGGTGGAATCCCTGAAAATCAGACATAGTCTGGGTGTAAGGTTTGAACATGAACAGTGGTATCATGTGGACGATGGGTGTGCAAATTAAGTGCAGCATCAGAGCTCTCAGGAGCTGCGTGAAAGTCGAGGTGGACGTCCTGGGCTTCCGTCCCTAATAAACCTACGGTTTCTGTGGACGTAAAGCAACACTTCACTCACTCACGCAAAGTGCAGTTGACCTGTTTGTTCGTCTGCTTGTTTCTTTGTAAAGAGAGTTATCGTCTGCCATTTGAGCGTTTAAAACTATTGTGTTCCGACTACTTTCAAACCGAGGACCAGTCAGAAGCAGGGTGGAATTCCTGAAAATCAGACATACAGTCTGGGTGTAAGGTTTGAACATGAACGGTGATATAAAGCGGATTATGGGTGTGTAAAATGCAGTTGACCTGTTTGCTTGTCTGCTTGTTTCTTTGTAAAGAGAGTTATCACCTCAGGGTGGAATCCCTGAAAATTAGAGATATTCTCTGGGTAAGGTTTGAACATGAACGGTGATATAAAGCGGATGATGGGTGTGCAAAGTGCAGTTGACCTGTTTGTTTGTCTGCTTGTTTCTTGGTAAAGAGAGTTATCATCTGCGATATTAGCTCGCCCTGATATAACCGCACTGGTTGACTGGGCGTAAAACTTACTTATATTGCGATATGAGCGTTTAAGGCTATTATGTTCCGACTACTTTCAAACCGAGGACCAATCAGAAGCAGGGTGGAATCCTTGAAAATCAGAGATACAGTCTGGGTGTAAGGTTTGAACATGAACGATGATATAAAGCGGATGATGGGTGTGCAAAGTGCAGTTGACCTGTTTGTCTGTCTGCTTGTTTGTTTGTAAAGAGAGTTATCATCTGCCATTTGAAACTCTTATGTTCCGACTGCTTTCAAACCTAGGACCAATCAGAAGCAGGATAAGCTCTGACCAGTTGCTGATATGCTTATGTATCTACTTCCCAAAACCCAAACCCCGTGATCCTCTAAAAGGTTGATGCTAGAGATGCAAAAACTTTTAACTCAGGGACTTAGACTGAAACAGTTCGAGGAACTCGCTTTCTGAACACATATATGTAAAAGATTGTTCTTTAACAGGCTTAAGGGATCGGAATAACTTGTTTAAAACGATCCTTTGATTGTACATTAAATTTGTAATCTGAGTTTCACGAGTAACGGTTAGCGGGTCTGGCTGCACACAAAAAGCAGTATATATCCTAGCTCGCCAGTGTTCCACGCATTGCCTCTTCAAGAGCGGAAACAATTTGTTGGTAGGCTACATGCAATGAAGGGAAGACTGTCAGAGCAAAATAATTCGTGTCTGGTGCCTTTTGTCCGTTTCTCCTGCAGTCCACGAGAGCCGGCAGAACCCGCTCGCTGTGTTACAAATACCCATTATCACACAACAAAGTCAACATACCCTAGGCATCTTCAGATACCAAACAATGAACGATTCAAAGGCGTGGACGGCTGAAGCTCTGCGGACAAGTATGTGCAAACCATCCTCTGAAAGGAAAATATTTGTCACAAGGGCTCTCCATTTACTGTCGGTCTCTTTTGAAAGCGGATTTCGAGCGTGTGGCATTGAAGGTATTCAAGAAGCAATGACACGATACGGTTTCTATGAAAACCGAGCTATGCCACACACGGCAGACGACAAACAGACGACATAGCGTCGTCGTCGCTGTTAAGGTTGCATCAGCCTTCCTGAGTGGGTTATCTCTCTTGTGTTGAAAGTTGTGTCCGTTTGTTTGCGCGTCAAGCCGCCGCTGTGTGCCGAAGGGCTCAGAAAGTTAAAGACCGAAGACGTTGGCGTTTTCAACAGAACACTATAATAC
Source organism: Alviniconcha marisindica (assembly GCA_018857735.1). NCBI lineage: Eukaryota > Metazoa > Mollusca > Gastropoda > Provannidae > Alviniconcha > Alviniconcha marisindica. The sequence goes on along the minus strand of JABMCL010000256.1, from coordinate 168,312 downwards.
AACCATCGCAAGATTACGGTCGACTCAGATGAACAGGTTCGCGAACTGTTAACTTTTGTGCTCTATCTGGATAGTGGGTAAAAAAAAAAATCCAAAAAAATCAGCAAAGCAAAACATCATCAACAACGAGAGAGAGAGAGAGAGGAGAGAGAGAGGAGAGAGAGAGAGAGAGAGAGAGAGAGAGAGAGAGACTTTTTAGAAATGATATTAAGTATCGCTTGACGCAAAATGGCCGCGGGATTTTCATCGTGACATCCATCAGCTGGTGTTTCGCACAGCGAGGTTCCGAGTTCGATCCCGGCTCGACCCGGGCTCAGCGCTGGGCTTTGTTTATTTTGTATTCGCCTGGCGGGGATATGGGACTGAACGTCTAGTTCCTCGGATGAGGACGAAAGTCCGTTGTCAGACCGTGCACGTAACCGATCCCTAGGCAGTCAGAAAATGAAAAATTGTAGGGGAAATTTCCCCGACTGCCTTGGCAAATTTAGCAGATAATAATCCTCATTTGATCACAATAGGTGAAGCATAAAGCACGAAACGCATTGGTACTGTGGTAGGACCGAGTAGCGCTGCTCCTGCGGCTGCTGTAGCCTTGACAAAAGCAAGGCGAATCAAGTTTCCCGCAAGGGATTAACGAAGTATTATATAAATTCAAAGTAAATATTAATCAAGTGATCCTTCATCAGTGCATTTCAGAAAATGCATTGGCTAGCTTTTCGTAATCAGCATTTTATGCTACTCGACCTCCGAAAACAAACCCACTGTTCTGGGCATGTGCACCACGGCCAGGAAAAAGTCAGAGGCTTGAGATACCTTTCCGCGACAGCACAGTTGACGGAGATCACTGGTGAACTCGTTTGTAACTAATTAAACGAAGATTCTTCTGGTTTTATGGGAGAATCTGCTGTCACTTAATATATAATACCCTTTGACACACATGACCTAACGGTTAGGCTGTTGCGTAAGTTTACCAAAAACAAACAAACAAACAAATAACTAAGAGTCTATCTCTTGATGAAGAGTGGTTAAAATAAAAAATGCTCAAATATAGCCACAGAACATCTGTATCGCCCACAGTAAGTGCTGAATCAGCATGCGGGTAGTGTAAAGTAGTATTACTATTATACATATGTACATATTGTCATTATTATCTCTCTCTCTCTCTCTCTCTCTCTCTCTCTCTCTCTCTCTCTCTATGTATTTACGAACAACGAATGTGTGTGTGTGTGTGTGTTTGTGTGTGTGTGAGCGAGCGAGCGAGCGAGCGAGAGAGAGAGAGAGAGAGAGAGAGAGAGAGAGAGAGAGAGAGAGAGAGAGAGAGAGAGAGAGAGAGAGAGATTCGTAAAGACCTATCACGGCACCACGTTCATTACTCTGAAGATTACTGACTCATATTATAAGAAACGAGCTGTCTCCGAAACAGTGTAACACGAAGTTTCACAAACTACTGCTTTTTGAAAAGGAAGGTAAGATAAAGCTGATTCGAACCTGGGTTTGCCTGTTTACCTACCAGCCAAGACCTTACTGGGCCAATGACACCCTTGATCCTGAGTCACACTGGGCTTTTTATCTGACAAATAGGGTCAGAGCCGAACTGGAGACCCACCGTGTTCGTGTCCCGTTTCTGCAAGCAGTGCTGAAAGACGGTTGAAGTGGTCGGATTGCAAGGAATCCACATCAGCATGGAGTAGGCCCGTGGGTGATAAAACAGTATCCTCGTAGTTGTCATCACAGAAATCATCACTGTCAAAATTGTCGTGGAAGCTATGCCGATTCAACACCCCCATGGGGAAGTCGATCTCTGTTTATAAGCTTTCGTACCGTAAACTTATGCTCCTATTAAATCACGAGACACTACAGGTGGTCGCCCTCGTCCACTGTTTACACGGGGACCGGCCGAGTTTGAAAAGACTCAGATCAAGGTAAGAGGCAAACTTTGAGTTTGTGTTTGTGTGAGCGATTCTCACAGTGCAGGGAAAAGTCGCTGGTATCATTAAGAACACAAAGTCGATTTAACCCATCTTGTTATTGAAGTGTTGCTTTACGTCCACAGAAACCGTAGGTTTATTAGGGACGGGAGCACAGGGCGGCCACCTCGACTTTCACATAGCTCCTGAGCTCTGGGTAACCCACCGGCCGTTACCTCATTTACATATGTATTGATCACACAAAATTGTCTGCAAAAATACATTAAAAAGAGGAGTTACCCCAAATCAACAACCCAACACAACGACAGAGAGAGAGAGAGAGAGAGAGAGAGAGAGAGAGAGAGAGAGAGGAGAGAGAGAGAGAGAGAGGAAAACGAAAGACAAGACAAAACAGAGGCAGGTTGGGGGGGGGGGGGGGGGGGGGGGTCCTGAAGAGGCAGGGGTAGAATTCTAGGTGTTGTGCGATATTTTTGGTGGCCTCACCGCAGCCAAGTTTAAACATGTGTAAAAAAACTTACATCACTTTGAAAGAATATTGAATGGCTTAAACAGTAGGAGGAATATGTGAATACGTTAAACAGTAGGGAGAATATGTGAATTTGTAACTGGTGGATATGTGCATTGTATGAAAATGAAATTGTTATGATAGACATGAAAAAGGAGTGTGAATGAGTGAGTTAATGTATGCATTGTAATGATGGACAGATGCATGTTACTTGATTAAACGCCCCACAAAGTGGGTCGGAGTGGGGGGTGGGGGGGGGGGGGGGGGGGGGGGGTAGAGGGGAAAAAAGACAAAACAAAAAAAACACAAGCCAACCAAACAACAAAGAAATACAGTTTATTCCTCATTAATTTTGTGCTTCCCGGCGTTAAACAGTAACACAAAACTGACCGGCTGACTTCGGCCGGCCTGTCATCAGGACACAAATAAAAAGGATGCATTTAATTTAAATACTTAACGTTAACCAACCTCGCCATCTCTCCGCCCTCCTCTTTCTCTCTGTCCCTCAGTCCTTCTCTTGCCAATCACTTGTTCAAGCTATAGTTGCCATTGTGAAGCGCTTAGTGCTCATCTCGAGATGAGGCGCTCAACGTAAGTAAGTAAAGATGGTGCTTAACGTCCACAGAAACCATAAGGCTTATTAGGGACGGTGAGAAGGGGTATGGAGTGGGGGGAGAGGGAGATCATATATATATATACATCGCTACACTGTCACCACCAGAATGACACCTGCATTAAGATGGGCAGCGATGAAAGCCATTTTAACGTTTTATCAAGTTGTCGAAGTGTTGCTTTACGTCCACAGAAACCGTAGGCTTATTAGGGACGGCCACCTCGACTTTCACACAGCTCCTGAGCTCTGAGTTTCATCAATTCAGTGTTGCTTTACGTCCACAGAAACCATAAGGCTTATTACGGACGGGGAGCTCAGGACGGCCACCTCGACTTCACACAGCTCCTGAGCTCTGGAGTTTCATCAACGAGTGTTCATATGTTATATATAATTTACATACAAGCAGCCGACAATGAAAGGTCCAAGCAAGATGGTTAGGCGATGTGTCAGCAGATAGCAACTGGTGCAGGGACCGCATACCCGCCTCTTTTTCTTTACGGGTAGAAAACCACCAGTAGCGACTGGACAGAAGTGTTAGCTGATTGCAAACGGTGCAAGGACCCCATACCCGCCTCTTTTTCTTGACGGGCAGAAAACTACCGGTAACGGATGGACAGAAGTTATGCCCTGAATCGGGCTGCTCCTTTGAAACCGGCCGACCAAAGAGCAATCAGACAGATTGTGTGACGATAATGGACCAACGAGTGTCACTGAAGTGCTCGAAAGTACTGCCCATTTCCCGCAAGTTGTGCAACGGTGGTATTGTGTAAAAGAACCCTGATGAGCGGGTCCGCCGGCGCTATCCATCTTGGAGAGCGCCGCCGACTCGCGAGCCATTCTGTGGGGTGGGGGTGGGGAATCTGCGTAGGGGTGTAACGTTTCACCCCTCTTAGGATCTGTACCTACTACACAGTGGTAATGACTCCCTCTGTGTGTGTGTGTGTGTGTGTGTGTGTGTGTGTGTGTGTGTGTGTGTGTGTGTGTGTGTGTGTGTGTGTGTGTGTGTGTGTGATGCAATTGTATTGTTGTACAAGTCACAAATTCCGTCTTCCGTCGCTTTTGACTTTTTTGTGTATATGTTCCTGAATTTGTTGTTTCACAGATTACAATTACAAAAATATTGCATTTGTATCCCTTATACTTGTGTGATGCAATTGTATTGTACAAGTCACAAATTCCGTCTTCCGTCGCTTTTGACTTTTTTGTGTATATGTTACTGAATTTGTTGTTTCATAGATTACAATTACAAAAATATTGCATTTGTATTCCTTATACTTGTTTGTTATATTTATGTTTACGATGTCCGAACAAACATTGTTTAAACCAAATTAACTGCCAATAGCGTCAAATTTGAGAGTGTCCGTTACACACCAAGAATCAATGAAGCTCAACACACACGTGTTTGGTACGCTGTTGGCCAAACTGAACGTGAAGTGGAGGATTCACCTGCAGTGGCTGACCTTTGTCTAGGTACAATCCCATATTTTTTTTTTAGGAAAGCTGCAGTAAATTGCGGCTGACAAGGCCACACTGTTCTTTGACTGAGTTATTATGCACGATGAAAACTAGTCTAGTCAGTCAGTCTCTGTGTTGTCATAATATTTGTCACAGACTTGCACGCCAGCGAAATGTCGGCGTCCGGAAAAAGGTGTAATTTTGCCGTAAAGCGCCTATATGGACCTGCTGCGAATAAACCCCCGAAACTAAACCTTTACAAAGACTTGAACTGAATAATTTCTAAGGCATGCGCATAATTTGCTATATGTAACTCGGGAAAACTGAATGTTATTTGCCTTAAACATGGAGGAAGCAAAACATCAGCTACCAACTGGATAGGAATTGACACTGATGAGCTTCAGAGCCTTCGCCTTAAACTCTCTCTCTCTCTCTCTGACAATGCGTAGACCCTGTATCCTTCAGAGTTCAGGAGCTGTGTGAAAGTCGATGTGGCCGTCCTGGGCTCCTTGTCCCTAATAAGCCTTATGGTTTCTGTGGACGTAAAGCAACAGTGAAGAAAAAGGACCCTGACCATGCATAAATGATGGTCACTACAGACAGCACCAGAAAGCCTGGTACTGAGTGCGCGCACGTGTGCGTGCGTGTAGTGTAGTGTTACCAACCCGAAGGGTATATATATATATACTTCTAGATTTTTCGTTGTCGTGTTGTGAGCCGGTTTGGCCAAGCGTTAAGCTGGTAAGCAGAGGGACCTCGGTTCGAATCTGCTTCGGCTCTCCTTTCACTTCAAAGGTTGTGGTCTGTGGACACTGTCTTGTGACTTTGGTCCCGTCACAATCTAGAACGTTTATAAATGGCCTCTCGCATGCACACCCTTAATAGCAAGTCATCTAGGTGGTGACATAGATAACATGGTCTGTAACCTCAATAGAAACTAAACTGGCTTCATTGCCTAAGGGAAGGTTTATGGGGTGGGGAGAGAAGGTGACTAACGTACGTCCACGGTAGGTATATAATCTTCTGTACCCCCCCCCCCCCCCCCATAAACCTTGTGGTTTCTGTGGACGTTAAGCACCATGTTTACTTACTTTTTGTTGTCACAGTCCTCAGACTACCACCCCCCCCCACCCCCAACTGGGAGGGTGAAAGAGAGTGCATTTTAGACAAAGCAGCCTCCCGTGCATCGCCACTTACCGATGCACAGCTCTGCAATCGATAAGACCACAACAGACCAGGCTAAGCTTATCATCCTTCACGATAAGCAACAAAGATATGTCTGCTTTTTCCCTCAACTTAGAACGTTTCCCACGCTAACTGGGGTCACGTTCACACCATCAGCGACCAGCCAGTGAGCAGTTATGTAACTCAGCTGGGTCCTGAGGTTGGAACAGCAGGGGAACGTGGTTCAAATCTTGCATGGCATGGCATGTATAGCAGAGCCCAGCATGGACCTCCATATCTAATTATATACAGGTCCATGCCAGAGGACGGCCACCTCGAATTTCACACAGCTCGTGGTTGACCTGTTATTGTTGTATACCATACATTTTGTTTAATGTCCTCAGATGCTAAAAAGCATATTAGGGACAAAATATTATTATTGTTCCGGTGGTTGGTAGTTTTTTGAGTGTTGGAAAATGCTTTGGGCGAGCGAAATTAGTATACATACCCTACCTTCCCCTGTCCATAATAAAAACTAAGAGGTTTCTGTGGACGTTAAGCACCATGAAACGCCATGCAGACCACCCACCCTTCGAGGGGTGATTTAATAGGACTATAATGAGCTGGATGGGATGCGCAACAGTCGCGGCTGCTGTCCTCGTAAAAAGCAGCCCCCTCCTCCCTCGAGAAGTACCGTCTACGTGTCGGGACCGAACGCTGCCACCAGAATGATTATGCATTAAAGCGGCCAACCGTGCGAGCCATTTTAATGCTTTAGTTATTAATGGTTGGGACAAAGTCGCAAGACTTGTTCATAAACCACAACCTTGGAAGAGAAAGGGTCCGTCCCTAATAAACCTTATGGTTTCTGTGGACGTTAAGCACCATGTTTACTTACTACTTACTAGAGAAAGGAGATCCAATCGAAGCTGACTCGAACCAAGGCCCGTCTGCTTACCAGCCTAGTTGGTGCCTTATCGCTTGGCCAACCCGGCTTTAGCAGCCCCCGTTGTAGCCATGGATGATTATATACACCGGTTGGTTGATGTGTTGCTTTACGTCCACAGAAACTGTAGGTTTATTAGGGCGGGAGCCCAGGACGTCCACTTCGACTTTCACACAGCTCCTGAACTCTGGACATAAGTACGTCTAATATGCATGCATAGGATATAACGCCTAGGCTGTAGCGGCATTGAAGTTGGTGTCCAGGGCCCTGTCCACTAAGGAAAGTCCGAGATGAGTTCCCCTTGATACGAGCAAGGCGGTGAAGGTGCTGTAGTTGATCCAATGACGTAATGTCCTCGATAAAACGCTAGTGACTGTGGTACGCTCATGGCCCACGTACAATGGCCCCAGCAAAATCACGCAACTAAAATGACGTCACGCGCCAGTGCTGGTGTTGTCACCCAGTCCTGAACAGCGACCAGACTGCTCATGCAAGGATTTGCGTCTGTGTGACATATCACGTAGTCAGCTCCGCTGCCAAACTCCAAACACTGGTTTACGACACTCTTCCTCTAAAGGGTGCCGGAAAGCGACGCTTGTAGTGTGCTTCGCTGCTCGATTCTAATTTTTAGACAACCATATCTGGCAGATCGAAGTGTTTGGATAGCGGTGGGTAGGGAAGGGCAAAGGGGTATGTGACTATGCCGTTCGTTTCTTTCCATTGTGATGTGATTGTCCCTTTGCATTGTGACTAGTACCTTCTGTTGTAACGTTATTTGGCACCCAAGCGCCGGCCCGTATTCGTAAGACCAGAGACACTACACTACAAATATCTGGTAAGACTTAACACTTCAATACCAAATTGTCTAAGAAGAGGGCACTGGCGCGGACCGAAATCACAGGAATTTGGAGAACTCGAACTCAAAAACTTTATTTTACAAGGATTGTAGTTTAGGTTCAGTCAAAACCAGTTTAACAACTAGTCCTTGCTAAACTACTGATGACGAATAATTAAAAACAAGAGAGAGAGGGAGACTATGTCTACACGGTAGGTATACACTATCGCCACCAGAATGACCAAACCAGTGAGACTGCAAAATAATAGTCTTTCATCGTTCTGAGACGGGCAGCGATTGTTACCCATTTTTTTCATGTCTCGCATTTACATGGATGTTACTGATAGAAATGAATTTGTCCAGGAAGCTCCTTTTATGGAATAAAGTAGTAGTGAGACGTGGAACTTGTCATGGGAGGCAGAGCAATGTTTACTGAGTGTGTTATATCAATGCTGTCTGTAGTGTAAACTCATGAAGGAGCAGATAACCCCGCCCGCAGAAGATATTGGACTGTACAAAACTGTTGGTGCCCTTCTACGCAAAATTGTGAGTACCACCGCGCGTTAAAACGAGACAGCAAAGAAACTACACAAAAAGCATAGTTCAGGAGCTGTGTGAGAGTCGAGGTGGCCGTCCTGGGCTATCCTTCCTAACGAGCCTTCTGGTTTCCGTGGACGTAAAGAATTATTGAACCGTGCTTCGGCTTTGGTCACAACTTGTCCCTAATATGTCAACTGACATCTGAGGACATTAAGCATCACTTCATCATCAACTACACAAAATTAAGCGTAGGGCGGTTTGGCTGGATAGTCAGCTGGTGTTGGTAAGCAGGGAAATCCAGGTTCCATTTTGTTTTGGCTCTCTTTACTTTTCAAAAGTCGTGTTGTTGTTTTTGGACACCGCCTTGTCGCTTTGCCCTACACAATTAATAACACGAGTCCTGCGCAATGTATCATTGCCAAGACAGTAAATGAGCATAAACAACAAAACTAAAAACAAAATGGGGGGTTGGGGGAAGGGGGGAGAAACCAGCGACGCAGAAGGCCGCCTTGTTGGCTAACGTCGGTTTCTACTTTGCGTTGGTTACGCTGACTACATTGTGTTGTCTTTCTGGCTTTACGTCGGTTTCACTTTGAGATTAGGTACCGATGAGATTGGGCTGACCGTTCGTAGGACCTTTGCTTTAAAACCATCTTTAGTGTTGCTTAACGTCGTATACCCCCTTCTCCCCGTCCCTAATAAGCCTTATGGTTTCTGTGGACGTTAAGCACCATGTTTACTTACTGCTTAACGTCGACAAAAACCATACGAGGACTGGGGGTGGGGGGCAGGGTATGCCACACACTCCGAGAAGGATGTCATAAACCAGTGCTTGGAGTTTGGGTATGCCATAGAGCTTCTTCTTCTTCGGCGTTGCGTTACGTCCAAAGAGACCGTGCGGACGTCCACCTCGTCTTTCACACAGCTCCTGAGCTCTGTATGAGAGCTTGGTTGAAGTATTGCTTTACGTCCACAGAAACCGTAGGTTTATTAGGGACGGGAGCCCAGGACGTCCACCTCGACTTTCACACAGCTCCTGAGCTCTGTATGAGAGCTCAGATCCATCTCACTTTTTTCACACAGTTCCCGAACTCCGCTTTAAAATCTGTAGTGCCTCGCTCTCAACCCAGCTAGCTCGTATCGGGCGAGAGGAGCCACAGGGAACGACTAACAGCCCATGGAAAGACTGACCAGTAGTGGACACAACACAGCGCTGCAAATCACCCGCTTGTCACCGGGGGGCACAGCTAAAGTATCGTGCCACCCCTTAGCCCATGCAGTCATGACAAAACGGGTAGAGTTAAGCTGTGGACGGAAGTGGACACTTCAGTGAAAAGAAGGGCCTCCTCTTACAACAGACAGTCCCCCTTTGGCCTTTACGACTGTAAAACTAAAATTGTTATCTGTGTCACAGAGGGGACGAGGAAGGGGCACTCTACTCTGCTCTATACTCCTTGACGTTTAGCTAGCAGTGGGTCCATTTTAGGGGAGCCTGCGGCCTAAACTGACAACAGAAACTCGTTTGCTTCGGTAAAGAACTGAGAATTCTTCAAAGAGTGATAAATAAAGGCTCTAGGGTCGAAAGTTCTACGACCAATGCCCCAAACAGACCATCTGCTTGGAATGGATGCATTACTATAGAATTCTCTAGCTGACTAGTGAGGCGAACGCACTTCTGCTCATCGTTGATGCTCAGCAAAAAAATAGATCCTTTGGTTGAGTGTTGCTTTACGTCCACAAAAACCGTAGGCTTATTAGGGACGAGAACCCACACAGATTCTGAGCTCTGAAGTAGATTCTAGAACTGAATGGTACCTTGTCTCCTCGATTAATGTCAGTTTCACACTGTCCAAGGACAATACAGACGACCCTTTGTGATACGAACCTCTAAGCAGTTTAGGCATTGCGCAACGTAATCGGGCGTGGTTGGAACTAAGCACCATATCGTGCTCGCATGCACGTTGAGACATTCTAGTTATGTAAAACGTTGCCCTTGTTGGCAAATGAAAACAGACTGAGTTCAAAAGCGTCTGATTAATAACAATTAATCAAACACAGACGAACAAGCGCTTAGATTAAGAACAGCACAACAACTGTTTCGCATACGATAGTTAATGACATAGCACACACACTGTGCAAGGTATAATCTACTGAGTCACATTCTATCAAACTATCAACAGATAAGTGATTTAGCTTTTCATCGTTTTTCACCTTTTAAGTGTAGCTTGATAAAGGGGATTATCCCGAAAATTTGCAGTGTTTTTGTCCTAATAAATAGCGGTTTTTTTGTTTTTGTTTTTTAACCTTTTATGTGTTTGGCTCTTACCAGTAGTTGAAACGAAATAACGGCCCGAACAGCGCAAACTACCCCCAATTATAGGCACACATAGCTGCCTTGAACAAAACTATAATAGTATAAACGAGACATCAACAAAATTAGGTCCTCTAAGCCTTGTACAGATCTCAAGAGATTTACAGCTTAACGCGAAGTACCATCAGTGACAGAATAACGACCAATTACCGCCACAAGGGCTCTCCAGCCTACCACACACTGCTCTATCACAACCAGTATCAGTCGCCTGGCAGTCAACTGTAGGCGCAACGTTTAGACGATGAAAGTAAAGCCGTCATGATCCCTTTGGACAGAAGTAAATCCCCAGGGATTTGTACAGGCGTAAAGGGATCTGTCACTGTCTGTGAGGGGTTCGCATCGGTCCTCGAAGCTGCACGCTGGGTTGTCAATCATATGATCTATATTGTCGTTCATGATTAGAAAGCCTCGCTGCCAGCCTTAATACCGTATTTACAGAACAACTGAGTGATCTTAATTACAGAACTGAAACAGCTGACTTTGCTAGTATAAGCTGAGTACAAGACTGTTACCTTGAATCGTGTGAAAGCCAGTCCAGTGAAGTAAGTTGGGTTGCAATTCCAGTATATCCTATCTTCCATCCGATAAAGTTCCTCATTTATTTGTGATTTTGTTTTTTAACCTAAAATTCCTTTTAATAATCAAAAGAGAATGTTCTGAGGTTTAAACCAGAAATCCGAAATTTCGGCCCGCTTACGTACGTAAAGCTAACCAGAGTGGTCAAGTTCAAAAAGGCCTGTCTGTGAAATCAAGTAATTCTGTCTAACAATAGAATGATTGACAGCTGTGATGCTGCTCTGCATGACGTCTCAGTTGATCCCTCGGCCCAACCCTCGGCACCTAATCAGTCACAATTACACAGTCTGGAGGGTTTCGATAATCCCACTGTCTCTGTCGGTCTCTCTCACCTGCCGGGGCTGCCGGGGCTCCCACAGCCGGTGGGCTGGTGTCCAGTGGTCGTTTCGGGGCTGACGCTGTCGTGGCCAGTTTATCCGCGTCGTGCATACCAGTTGGAGACAGTATCCACTCGATTCATGCCAGTCACGACAATTACTTCAAGAGTAAGGTAAAGCACAAGAGACGATTACCCCACACCTTCGCACGAGCTCGCTCTCAGAGTCTTGGCAGAAGGCGGCAGTCACGACGATTGATGCTGAGCTGACCCGCAGACCTCGCTAGTCTCGCAAATTGCACTTGGCTTCCCGGGCTTGGGTCCCAGCGGACGTAGCGTACATCTACCTGTACCTGTGCGGTAAACACGTTGACCGGCGAGCCCCAGGTATGCCTTGACCCCTCCCTCTCTCCAGCGACGGCCTGTCTAGTTCCGGTCGGCCAGCCACTCAGTGTGTTTGGGGGGTGGGACGTCGCGGCCGAGTGGTCCAACCGACCACTCGCTCTTCCCGCCGACAGTCAAGCCCTCAGGGGTAAGGGTGGGGGGGGGAGGTGTGTGAAAACGGTGGGTGGTGGTGGTGGTGGTGGTGGTGAGAGTGTACCCCCTGTGCGAGGCCTCGTGTGAGTTTAGTCTCCGCTGGGTACGTGGTACGTACGCTTAGCTGCTTGTGGACAGATAAAGCCCTCTTGACAGGGATAAGCTCTCATCGTTTTGGCCAACCGACTAATAGACGCGTCTGCTCCTTGTTCCTTTTTTTGTAACCCTTTCTTCTTTGTTGTCTTTTTGTTTTTGTTTTTCGTTCTCTCCTTTAGCTTACCTTTCTTTCTGAATTTTTACACACACACACACACATATATATATATAAATACACATACACTCCGCCTGCTTTCTGCTATAGGCCTATATATACTTATATTCATATGCATGCTCCACAACAGTTACTTGTAGTTGTAGCAAGACTTCTTTCACGCCGAGATGTAGCCAGAGAGGTATGACTGATCCTGAAGGGGGGGGGGGGGGGGGGGGGGGGGTGAGAAGGAGACTAGCCTTATCCTTAGCGTCACACTACAGTGTTTATAGCCATATTAATGTTTCAGTCATTGGCAGGGAGGGGAGGGCGTCACGATCAGAAAGTGTCCATAAACAACTCTTCCTTCCCGTGTGTCACACAACAGTACTACAATGGCGGCTTGAGTAACACTGCGCAACGAGACCCACGTAAAAGGATGAATGACCAGTTAACCCCTCACTGGCCACAGCCCCCCCCCCCCCCCCCCATGACCCCGTCCCTAATAACCCACATCGCTTCTGTGGACGTAAACCAACATGTTTACTTACTTACTTACTTTCTTACTTTCTGTAAAAGACTTGCTACAGCAATGGGGCTGGGATGAGAAAACCTTACTTTTTAATTCTTTCGGCATGTGTTGAAAGGTTTTCGTCAACACAGCTCAAGTCAAAATCGACTTTTCGGTGTCAGTCCAACTGCCGATTGCAAGTTTTCAACAAGTACGTGCAACATGTGCACCTCGTGCAAGCAATCGTTTGATTGTCAGCTGATGGCTTCATGGTAAAAAACACAAAAAAAAACCCCGGTGGAAAGCACCCCAGCGTGTGAGCCGGTTTGGCCTAGTGGTACGGTGTTAGGCAGGTAAGCAGAAGGACCTCGATTCGATTCCGCTTCGGCTGTCCCTTCTGTTCAGTAAAGGTTGTGGTCTGTGCACACTGTCTTGTGACTTTGTTCCTCACAATTAATGAAACATTAAAAAGGCTCTCATCGCTGCCCATCTTAATGTAGGAGTCCTTCTGGTGGTGACAGTGTAGCGATAGGTATATTATAATCTACCGTCCCCTTTTCCCCACCTCCATACCCCTTCCCCCCTTCTCTCCGTCCCTAATAAGCTTTATGGTTTCTGTGGACGTTAAGCACCATGTTTACTTACTTACACCCCAGTGTAACGAGCTAGAACAGTACCAGTACACTGGCATGCAGTAAACCCATGGACTTACATTTTATTATGTAGGTCCATGGTAAGACCAGTCTTGATGAAACATACGCACTCCCCATACTCCAAACACTGGTTTACCGGACATCCTTCGAAGGTGCCGGAAGCGAGACTTGGAGTGTGTTCGCGTACTCCCCTGGCGTGACTGTCCTGCAAATAATCCTGCATGCAACTGATTTGGTAAAGATTAGTAGTTGTCTTTTAGGTAGTTCCATGTGCACAGGACCTAAACCATTGCCCAAAAGAAAGAAACAAAATCTTTGAAAACCGTTCTGTCGTCAACTGTCGGTTTACTAACGCTGCCTCACCAGGGAGCGGTGAAACTGTACAAGGGTTGACCCAGTTTCAGTGACCATCCATGACGGCATGTGCAAACCCACCCATTCTCACCCCCCCCCCCCCCCCCATACCTCGTCACACCATCAGCTGATGCGGTGATGCGTGGAGAGTTAAGTTCGATCGGGTGAAACGTCATGCAGCGAAAATGTGTTTCAGTGGGAAAGGCTGCATGGGTCCTTGAGGTGGGAGGCGTTAGACCGGAGTGTACACGTGTCAATTTGTCGAAGAAGGGTCAGCCAGCGTGACTATGACCACAGGATTGACTGGGATTGAGTAGGATTGACTTTATGTAATTTGACCACGATTTGAACAGATGATGTTGTGTGTGTGTGTGTTACAATCAATATGTCAGCCTATGCATGATGAAGATGGAACTTTATATTTATGCTTGATCAACCGTACCAAACACAATATAAAAGCATAAGACAATTACAAAAAAAGAAAAGAAAAAAGGAAAGAAAGAGTAAAAAAACAAAAAAACTAAAACAATAAACAAGATAGATATATGACTTCCGTTTATTAAGAGGTACAATCGATTTTAATTAAACTGTTTATTTCACTTACTTTGTTTTATCCTTATTTTCTTTTAAACGTTTTTATATACACTATCTGTTAAATATGATTATCATTCGCTAAAATCAGCAATTTTGTTCAGTTATTTGCCACGATTTGTCATGCAAGTGTCAATGGCTGGGGCAAAAGTTTACAGTTGCGTATAGTATGTGAACCATGATGCCGTCAAAACAGTTACTGCTGATATAATCGGATTAGTGTCATGTCTTCTTTTTCTACTTTAAAAAAATCATAATCATAGTAAACAAAAATGAAAAAATCGAAGACACAATTCTTGAAGCAGTTTTCTATAAAAAAAAAATTAACAAAGTTCTGTCAAAATCAGATTAGTAAAGGGCGATCGACAGAGTGCCCCCGCTTTGCCATACAAGTCATGTTAATCACTTATGTATACTCAGTGGCCACCCGTGTAGATTCCAAGAAGCTTCGATAAACTCCATATGGAATCGATCGTATGAAAGTAGATAACTGTCAAAACGTGCGTATAATAGTCTTGCAGAAGCAGTAGCCATTAAAGGGGCATTCGCGCACGCTTCACTTTTTCCCCAGAAGCCACACTGCACAAGTTCAAGTATTCACAATTACACTGTATGGAGACACTGACCAGATGACAACTCTAATCGAAATGAAACAGTTATAAATGCTATCGCCGAAACTGAATATGGCTTATAATACCACTCCCCCAATCAGGTCAATCCCCCCATCCCCCCTTCCCTCTACACACACACCCTGAGCCGAGAAGTTGTTAAAAAAGAAAAGAAGAAAAAAAGAAAGAAAAAAGAAGAAGACGGAAAGTGATCTTAAGGTGTAAACGACCTATAATGGATTATTAAATAGAGGCGCCAAAAAGTTAACTTGGAAAGTTTATACAACCAAACTGTGTAATCAGTTTTGTACAGTGACTGCTTTTGACAAAAGTTAGGGGGCGACAGTCCATTTAAACGGTTCCAACCAGCGGACGACGGTAAGCAGACAACCAAACAACGCACTTAGTCGCTGCTGAGTGGGCTCACAACGTCGATCGTAGTCAGGAAAAACTCGCATGGGCACAGGGGAAAGTTTGCAAACTTGGCTAGTTTCTACACACAGCGGAAAGAACCGAGTCTGACCAAAAGCCATCGAAGGTCCAACTTGTGCGCACGCGGGGTTGCTTCTGGAGCATTTTCGTGACCTGTTAGATTGTTGCTCTGCACTTGTGGTTAAGCGATTTTTTGATGGCTGGTTGGGAATAGGTGATGAGAGAAAGAGAAGCTGAAGAACATCTATGGTGTTTGGTTAGAACTAATTCGCACCATGTACAAAAATGACGGGCTACTTTATCGGTAACTGGGGTGACAGAGCAGTACCTATGGACCTTTAAGAGATATTCGAAGTCGTATGTAGATAGTAAGACCACGACTGCACAGAGTGCCCATAACACACAGAGTGTTTTAGCTGTATGCTCAGCCAGAACACACTCCACGTGTACCCCGCGTACTCTTAACTTCTTGTGCTCTGTCTTCAACCTTCTCCAGTTATGGACTCGTGCTGTCTGCTCCTGCTACTCACGTATTTTTCAACACAACCATTTACAAACCTTTTACAAGCCCGACTGAAGCTGTCCTACTTGTAGCCCTACCCTCTTGTCTTCAACACTCTCCACTCATTCTGTCCATGTACTACTACTACTACTACTACTACTACTACTACTACCACCGCTATTACTGCTACCCCCGTATCTTTCAACACAGCCCTGTACTACTACCGAGTCGTGTACGTCAGGCTCAGCCAAAGTGCTCAGATTGTGTTTGCCAAAGCCCCCCCAATACAAACGGGCGCAACGAGTCATTGTGGGGGGATTTGCTAAATGCGTTAACGGGCCTCACACCGTCGCCTGAGCCCGCCGGACCTTTTGTTCACGTTAATCCGCCACCCCGCGCGACAA
Source organism: Alviniconcha marisindica (assembly GCA_018857735.1). NCBI lineage: Eukaryota > Metazoa > Mollusca > Gastropoda > Provannidae > Alviniconcha > Alviniconcha marisindica. Next base: position 152,221 of record JABMCL010000256.1, on the reverse strand, counting down.
TGGCGTCGGGACCAGTTAAGTCATTAACGGCAGAAAGTTTTCCTATCGCAACTCCACCGTGAACGTGTATATTTACCGCGCTGTTTCACTCCACCGAGCACCGCACACACACACACACACACACTCCACATGCCCCTCGCCACCACCCCGTCCTCCTCCTCTTCACCCATGTTCTCTCTGTAGTCCTGGGTGTCGGTCGAGGTGGTTCAGAACGAAATGCTTTGTGACATACCTCGGTGGACAATCACACGATTGATCTGCTCGTGTTAATTGCAATCGACCAGTTCGTACAGGTATTCCTGCAGCCGTTGCGTGCCAGTGTGTATTTGCCGTGTGAAACTTAATTGTAATTTGGTGGATTGATTTAGCTGTAGTTGGGGTCAAATTTGTGGGTTTTGGTGTATCGCAGGAGAAGCATATTACGCTTGTAAAATGTGTTCTTCGTCTTTGTTTGTTTGTTTTGTTGTTGTTGCGTGCAGCATATATATATATATATTTGAAGCAGTACTGTCAAATTCTAAGACAGGGAAGAGTCTCTATTTGTACTGCATAACGATTACACTTGCACGTTACACCGGTTTCTTCCGAAACTTTGCTTTAAAAATAGTTAAAAGTGCAGAACGTTGGCCCAGATGAGCATCGGTGAGAATGTTCGTGGACTTTTTGGTCGAGACATTGTAAAAGAAAACAGAAGCAAGCAGATTAAAAAAGAGAGAGATAAAAATAAATAAATAAATGAAGAGCGAACACACACACACACACACACACACACACACACGTTTCTTTAACTCCTTGTTAAAAAAAAAAGTCATAACTTTGTATCAAGGGTTACTGATACTTAAAACAAACAAACAACAAATTGAATCAATGGTAAAAAAAATTGAATCAAAGTGGGTGAGACACAGACTTCTGTAACGATAAATAAATGTTAAAGATTATTTAAAAACTCGCGCTATCACACAGTACTTCAAATCTATGTGATTTACGGGTGTTTTGAAAGGTTACTAAGCAAAATTATTTGATCATTTACGATAACATCCCGAGCCGTTTGATTTCGAAGAGCATGAAAGCGTCGAATAAACTACCTCCGTAGATTATGATGTTATGATATCAGTATTCTCTCTTTGTTAAAGTATGAATATTTTCCCCTGCTGTATAGAGTGGCGGTACAGAGCCGGTCGTTGTAAAAGTGTTTCTATTCCGTTCTGATTCAGCCATAGCTGTGCCGGCAAGAACAGTCCCCCATCCATCCGTGTTGACTCAAGGGTTTATCTCGTGCCGTGGTCCAGCCAACGGGCGATAGGAGGCTTCCGACAGGGGCCTGGCGCCCCCGTGCGAAGATTAACTCTGGCATAATGATGTCACCCAGCCCCGATACCCGCCATCCCCTACCCCATATACCCGATACCCATCTTAGCCTTTAGGTAACCCCTGACAGGACCCTTTGGATTTCACTCCATGTGCCGTCCTAATGGACCGCGATGTTTATGCATTTATTCGTCGGGCGGTGGAGAATAGGGGTGGGGTTGGGTTGGGGTTGGGGTGTTTGCTGGAGTTAACAGGTGCACGTTGTTCAGGAGAACTCATGATGGAAGGCACCCCGATGGGCGACCACCCTTCTTTTAGGATGACTTTTCTGAAACCTTTCCCTTCATATCTCCGCGATATACACGAATCCCTCGCCTGGGATCAATCATCTTTCAGGACGACTTTTGGGGTTGATTTTTACGGCGGTCTTAAAAGATAGGTTCCACTGTACTAGCTAGTCCTCGGCGTTGATATCGTTGCGAAGATGGTATGTGCTATCGGGAAATAACATGCAAAAGCTATTAACAATCTGAAGACAGACAAGGAATTTCAAACGAAGAAGAAGAGAGGAAGAGGGAAATTTGTATTGAGTTATTCTGAGGCTAAGGAAAGGCATAATTGTATGAAGGTTTTCATTGCAGAGTTGTTCTTTTGAGTCCTTAAATATTTTGGAAGGCTTATGTTTATTTTATTTTTACTTTGATACATCTCCGACCGCTTTGTGTGTGTGTGTGTGTGTGTGTGTGTGTGTGTGTGTGTGTGTGTGTGTGTGTGTGTGTGTGTGTGTGTGTGTGTGTGTGTGCGCGCGCGCGTGTGTGTGTGTGTGTTGGTGTGTGTGAGTGAGTGAGCGACTGAGAGAGACTGGATGCACTCGTGGGACACCGATTCGCCTTGATCAGACCGTCTGTTTGTTCTTTCTATTTCCTCAGTCAGTATAACGATGCATGGTTGAGTGTTGCTTTACGTCCACAGAAACCGTAGGCTTTTTAGGGACGGGAGCCCAGGACAGCCACCTCGACTTTCACACAGCTCCTGAGCTCTGATAACGATGCAGCAGTTATTTTTACTTATGATGATGATGAGGGGTTGACATATTAGGGAAACATTTTTACTTATGTTCTCGTTGTTTGTTAAATTCCCCCCGCCCCACATTCCCTTTTTCTCACCGAAACAAGCAGACTGTACTCGACATGGCATCGGTCACTCACAGCGCTTTCTGCCAGTCAGTAATGACAGGATGCCCTCAACAAACCCCTCCCCCCTGCGTCCGAGGACGGAGATAATCAAAAACGTGAGGTCCCATAACTCCATCAACTGTCAGCCACCGCTCAGTCACCGCCGTTGGGTAGCGGGGCCAGCCTGGCGCAGCACGGGGCCAGCTGGGGGGCACAATGGGTCGACAAGGGCCCGACACGGCCCCTAATCCCCGTGAAGCCGGCTCCAACTCGTTAGGGGATTAAGGGCTCAGACGGCACAAAGCGAGGGCTGTGGAGTCGCTCATTGCGGGCTTAGGACGCTCAGCCCCTACACGCGCTTCAACACCACGGCCCGCCCCTCCACGAGGTGCGAGCGGGACGGTACATGGGCACGGAACTGTTCGTTCCGAGGCGGTTTTGGCCCAGCGGAAAGGCGTTAGTTAGGTTGGTAAGCAGAGGGAGCTCGGTTCGAATCTGCTTCGGCTCTCCTTTCTCTTCACAAGTTGTGGTCTGTGGACACTGTCTTGTGACTTTGTCCCTCACAATTCTGAAACATTAAAATGGCTCTCATCGCTGCCCATCTTAATGCAGGAGTCATTCTGGTGGTGACAGTGTAGCGATAGGTATACAGTCTCCCTCTTCCCCCCACCTCCATACCCCCTTCCCCCCGTCCCTAATAAGCCTTATGGTTTCTGTGGACGTTAAGCACCATGTTTACTTACTTACTTACTTAGTTCGGTAGGCTTCTTTTAACGCTGAGCTGTCTCCGGAGAGGTACTGGCGGGGACCGAGATCCCAGGAGGTGGGGGGGGGGGGGGTTATACCGAAAGCTACTCTGTCTCCACCAAATGATTTTGCATTAAGATGAGCAGCAATGAGAAACAGGTTAATGATTCATTAGTTGTGAGGGGCGAAGTCGTAAGACAGTGTCTGGGAGTTGGGATAGCTCAGTGGTTAGGTCGCCGGACTTACGGTCGCGGGATCGAGTGCCGGCAGGAGCAGCGGGAGAATTTCCATCTCCTGGGTCAACTTTCTGTGCTTACATTTATTTCGGTATCCGTTCCACCCCCGTGTTACTGCAGTAGCAGGTAAAAGATCCCTGTCATTCTGCCAAAGCGGGTGCAAGATGGCTAAACACGGAGGCACCCAACGTATGTGGCTTCGCATGAAGTGACGTGACATGGTGCATACTTGTATGGTGTACACAGAACGTGCGCCGAGACGGCAGTAATTTCACGTGGCACTAGCCATGTAACAACCAAACAGTGCTGTAAGTACACCACTTCGGTGGATATTCAAAACGCTGTATAAAATGAGACAGTCAGTCACTCATTGAGAATCAGATGCGAAAAGAGCGCAGTGAGTCTGCTCGAGAACGGAGAATAGCGCTATATAAAAGCGATCAATCAGTAATTAAGCTACATCTTTTGAAGACAAAGGAGAGCCGATCGGGAAATGGAACCGACGTCACCCGCTTACCAATACCAGCCTTGTCGCTAGGCCAGACCGGCTCACAGTGGGCCCAAAATGGAATGCTTGCAGGTTGTGAGCACTAAAGGGAACATGGGTTGTTTTAAACTGGGAATTTTCGCCCAGTGGAAATGCAGGTCGCGTTTATTAAATTTCTCATAAGTACTGGACAACAAATAAAATTCAAACTCACGATCCGAATGACTCATTGTGCAGTTCAGCACTTGAAAATACTTGAAACTGACCTCACGTCAAAAGATTAACTTCACTCGAAAAAACTAGGACAACAAAGAAACAGGCTGACAGAGGATTAATTGCCATGTTGTTGTAAACCATCAGATAGCGCTTCAGCGACTTATCATAGATGCTGTAAGTACCAAGCTAATCTTGACTTGTCGGGTCTTGTTTTGCCAACAAAACGGAGGGGCTTCGTGACCCCTTCCACCCATCCTCTTTCTCACTTCATTTCCGCTGCTCGTGTTCTCTTTGTACTGAAACGACATCTTTATGGATCTCAGGGCCGATAACTTCTGGTCAGCGCCTAGGACGGACTTCGTTCAAATCTGCGACAGTGGAGAACTAATTTATGTTGGGTGTTCTGAAATTTGAGATGGGTATTACTTCGGTATTTTGCCGTGTTGGCAATGGGAAGCAGGAATTTGAAAAGTCACCTATTTCACACCAAGGAAGCTCATATACTCCCATCGCCTCCTGGCACCGAAATTAGATTCCATGATTGAATTAATGGAACGATTTTCTCAGTTTCTGTAAACAGAAATCCTCGCGTATTCAAAATGTGAGGGGAAAATGTGACGAGAGGAGGGAGAGAGAAGGCGGGGAAGGGAACGGGGACTCTCTCTCTCTCTGGATATATATATATATATATAATATATATATATATATATATATATATATATATATCCACAGAGAAAGAGAGAGAACAGAGAGTTGTGTTTTTCCCCTAATCTGAATTGTGGTGTTGTGTCTTGTCTTCTTTCTTTTTGGGAGGGGGTCTTAAAAAACAACAACAATGTTTTAAATTATGAAGACCTAATTCAATTCAGGCAACTTGCATTCGAATAGAGTCCAAAATAAACTAGGTACACTTTTTACTAACAATTGTGCTCTCTTTCGTAGCCTAACTATACCATAATATGTTCAGGTAAACAGTTCTGTAAAAACAAAGAAACAAAAACAACACAAACATAACACCAAACAAACAAAACAAGAAACCAACAACAACCGATTAGCATGCTGATGTCAGACGGACTACATGTACAGTTTACAGCAAAAGACAGTGGAGTTTTTGAGCAAGCAACAGCCCATAAAGCTGCCCGAGTTCCTTTTTTTCTTTTTGTTGTCCCTAATATGCTCTTTAGCGTCTGAGGACATTAAGCAAAAAGATAGAATATAATTTTTTCTTTGTTATTTTTTTCCTATCCGCATGCTGTGATCGATTAACGATTGATGTAAAACGTCATTTTGGATAACCGTCGAAGCAGTCGAAGAAAGAAAGAAAAAAAGAAGACAAAGAAAAGACAAATGGAAAAAACTTTGATACTAAAACACAGCCCACACCCGAGCGGTGACGATAACTTTGAACACGACAACACTAGCTGCCTGTCAATGACAGTGGCAGCGACGGAGGCTCCGCAAGCAGACGACATTTCATTTATGGGCCCTTGCCGCACCTAAAAACATTCCTCTAAGCTTCGCGGGCATTCCGTTCCGTGTTTTATCTACTTGGCGACAGGTAGCAGACGGCCGGCATTACTGCTGCTGTACACAGTCCTCCATCTCGATCCCCCATTTCTCGTTCCCCACCTGCACCGCTGCCCGCTCTGCCTACCTGGGCCTGAGGGGGAAATCCCGGACGTCGTCGTTTGATTCTCATTTAGCTTCTGTTACAGCAGCTACCTAGGGTACTAAAGACGCCACTGACCGACTGTGACAGTAAACTGGCAACTGAATGTAGTGACCGCGCGTGTGTGTGTGTGTGTGCGTGAATAAATGGTAGGTCCTATGGTGTGATAGTTACATGATGTTTGAAGAGAGACAGAGACAGACAGACAGACAGAGACAGAGAGAGAACTCGAACTCGAAAACTTTATTTTACAAGGATTGGAGAGAGAGAGAGAGAGAGAGAGAGAGAGAGAGAGAGAGAGAGAGAGAGAGAGAGAGAGAGAGAGAGAGAGAGAGAGGCTCATGGCAGAGCGCAACTGACGTTTAAAACAAACGACGTTCTTCTTCTAAAATTGCTTAACGTCCACAGAGAACATAATTATTAGGGACGGGGAACCCAGGACGGCCACCTCGACTTTCACACAGCTCCTGAGCTCTGATGACATTGTGCGAGAGTCAAACTTTACCATCCAGCCTGCGGGAAGCTCTGTCAGAACGGAATTGAATAGGCTTAAAATATTGACCCCTTGACCAAACGGTACATAATTTACGACTGGGATCGTTCCAAAGAGACTGAAAGCAAAGAACCGCATTTGACAAGCGCTTGCATGTCTTTCGCTGTGGCATGCTTAATGGCTCTCTGGTTTCCAATCTGGGTTGAGTCCAGCTGCACAGATTAGCGTTCACATATTGGCCTATCACAGTCGAACTCGTCCACCAAATATTGACCCAGTAAGCTCGCAGTGTTTATGTACCGGAACTGGAAATGGATCTGATCCAGTGGCTGGAACATAAAGATGGTTTAGCCTGCTATCATCCAAATACCCGTCCTTAATATTCCTTATGGTTTCTGGATGTTAAGCAACATTTGAAGAAGAAGTATCATGCAGTCGCAGGTGTGTAGACGGACTTGGTTACCCACACGCGTGCAACAGAATATGGGTAAAAAGATTCGATATTCTTGAACGAATAGTGAACAGCCACACGAAACATTCTGAAACAATAAAACATTATCCAGTCGTTCTAACATACAGATTATGGTGTAATAACAGCACACACACACACACACACACACACACACACACACACACACACACACACACACACACACACACACACACACACACACACACACACACACCTATCTATCTATATATATATATCGTGACATATCAACCTCTGACATTATTAGTGAGGTATTCGGGTCAGAGTTGGGTTTGGCTGGTTTGCTTTCTTCCCGTGGGCTCGGTCTTGCCAGTCGATGGCATGGAAGACAAATCAGTTTATAACTGAACACTATCATGCATTCGTTGAGATCAATACCAGGACACAGGAGACAACATAATCAATGTGGAGGTGGTTCCAGTTGTACAAGCATGTATAGGTGAACAACAACAGCGCGGTGTGGTCTGTGAGTATGACATTAAATTTAGGACATTCAGGATGCTTTCATGGCGTCGTGCTTTGAAATAGAGTATTCCTTTGGTACGGATTTATCCCTCCAGGAACATTGAACACATGATTTGTGTTTAACCCACTCATCTGTTTTGAGAAATGTTTCCATCTCTTCGTTGCTGTTGTTATTTTTTGGTGCTAACTATCGTTATTTTCCGAATCCTGAAATTAACAAATGTGCGAGACTAAAATAGTGTTGCATTGTGCACGACTGATATGCATGCGTACAGTTTATTTGCAGTTGTTTATGCGGACTTCAGGAGCGAACGCAAAGAAAAAAGTGATAGTTGGGTCTTGAGCCAAGGGGTTGCACAAAACCACAAAAAGAGCAACGCTTTGACCACGCTGACGATATTTCAAACGAGTGTCAAAAGATCACCAGAAGCCAGAAGCTAAGAAGCCACTATCGTCATCACTTGAGGGGCTTCAGTCTGATTGCAAGTAAACGAACCTGACACACTCGCACCTGACGCTAATTGCATTTCACAGAGTCGCCTTCACAGCCCACACACCAGGGCCTCTTCCATGTCACTGCAGAGTTCTCTACCCGTGTGTCAACTCATTACCCCGTTTACTGCTTATCCCATCTGCTGTAGAATGTGGACCTGTCAACACTGGAGGCAGGGAATATCTTGGGGGCTGTCATCTGCATCTTCTGCAAACTTCTGGACTGCGGTCGTTACACACATGGCACTGACTGATAACAAACAGGCGTTGCCATCACTGGGCAACACCATCATCATCATTGATCATCATCATCATCATCATATCCATAACAGCGTGTTGTTCCTCATTTTCCACTGAGATGCTTCCGGCTGGCGCTTCTTCTGCTTCGAGTCTCCATCTCTGGTGTAGGCCTTAAATATGTAAGCAACTGTGACTACTGACACACAACTGAATGAGTGCACCTTTGTCTCATCTGCCGGTGAGTCAGGACCACTGAGGGGTGGACTACGTTTGCCGAAGGTTGTTTGGAGATAGAGGTGGTTTGTTTTGGGTCACCCGGCTTTGTGCGCGCTATGGGTGTTGTTGTTGATGAAGTGTTGCTTTACGTCCACAGAAACCGTGGGTTTATTAGGGACGGGAGCCCAGGACGTCCACCTCGACTTTCACACACAGCTCCTGGGCTCTGCGCTGTGGACCATGGATGTGACACAACGCCACAAACACGCCTCTAAATACAAGACGGTGACGCTTGGTGCTGAATGCATGTTGACTTTCCATTCCCTCAGCCTGCACCCCGTCCCTTTTCTCCCCCCGCCATACAAAGTGTGCATGACACAGTATACTGCAGACTGCTACATAGCTTGACTCTCACACTGTAACCTGATTCCGCACAATTATATATATTGAGGTACTTATTTTAAGATGAGGCTAAGTTAATAAAGATAACCGTCATATCTGAGTTTTAAAACAGCCTGCAGATATACATTATCGATCAAAATAACAAATAACAATATTACTACTACTGCTACTACTGAAACCAAATCTGAAAGACAAGTGAAACAGACGGCTAATGTACGTCAATGAACAGTTTGCACGGAAACCGGTATTTTTTGAAATGACAGCAAAGAAAGAAACAAACAAGAAAACATAACCCAGACCGCCAGCGCGAAACAATATATGAACACGGACAGGCACACACACACTCATTCACACACACACACACACACACACACACAGACACACACACACACACACACACACACACACACACACACACACACACACACCACACACACACACACACACACACACACACACACACACACACACACACCACACACACACACACAACACACACACACACACACACACACACACACACATATATGATTAAAGAATACACTGACACCACTCAGTAAAACACACGCACCAAGCAAATAATATGATGTCAAGAATTACACTGTACACCACTTCAGTAGATATATTCGAACACGCTACGCAAAGCCACAATAATCACTCATTCAAAGTGACACGCACCTAGAACTCGGTGAGTCTGCTCGGAGCAGAAAACAGCGCTATTAGCAACCGATCAACCAATCAAGAAATGGGCAAATAACAAGAACAAAACGATAATAATTAAAATAATATAAACGACGAATGTCCGGTTCAGTAAGTACCCCATTAACGTTATAAGCATACAGGCATACGGGACACCCTGGCTTCATCATATTTATGCAGTTGGCTACAGAGATTAACGAATGCCTTACACTGTAAGGACAAGTGTGACAGCGTCATCACTGTACTTTATTTCTTGCTTCAAGTGAAACGGACGTTAGAGAGAAAAGACAAGACTGCGCTTTTTACCGACGTAGACAAACGTCATAAAGAACATAACCGTCACTGCAACCAAAGCCGGGCGCGTGGATGAGAAAATAGAATCTTTAATGCTGAAGTAAGTCTTCTTTCAATACTGTACGACTTTTGTTCTTTTCCGGCCTTTGGATATGTTTGCTTATGCTTAGAATTTTTCCATGGTTACGAATATGTTAATTCAAATCGGTGACGTGTTTCACAAGCAACGGGTTGATTTACTAGTACCCGATTCTTTCATTTGTTCATCAAAATGTTGCATTAAGCAGCCGAAAAAAATGAAATCAAAATGGACAAAACAGGAAACAAAATGTTGACACTGAACTGTCAAAACCCAACACCAACAACAATCCATACTCCTTTGTGTCTACCCTTAAAATTTGCGCACGTGCTTTGTTTTGTGTGATTAAAATAAGCGTTCTTTTCAACCTTTTGTATATTTTAATCATCTTTGTCAGTTATGTTTTGTTTTTCCTTGATCTGTGTCTGTTCTGTTTTGTTCTTCCTTGATCTGTGTCTGTTTTGTTCTTCCTTGATCTGTGTTTGTTTTGTTCTTCCTTGATCTGTGTCTGTTTTGTTCTTCCTTGATCTGTGTCTGTTTTGTTCTTCCTTGATCTGTGTTTGTTTTGTTCTTCTTTGATCTGTGTCTGTTTTGTTTTTCCTTGATCTGTGTCTGTTTTGTTCTTCCTTGATCTGAGTCTGTTTTGTTTTGTTTTTCCTTGATCTGTGTCTGTTTTGTTCTTCCTTGATCTGTGTCTGTTTTGTTCTTCCTTGATCTGTGTCTGTTTCGTTTTGTTTTTCCTTGATCTGTGTCTGTTTTGTTCTTCCTTGATCTGTGACTGTTTAGTTTTGTTCTTCCTTGCTCTGTTTGTTTTTCTTTGTTCAAATCGGGCTGTTGTGAACTGATATTAACCCCAGTCTTCAAGAATTCGAAGGACAAAAAGTAAGTGAATCGAGCTAGGGGAACCAAATAAAGCATCCATAAAATCATACTGCAACGGTATTAAATAAAATGGAATAATCAGGAGGAAAAAAACCAAAAAACAAACAACAACAAAGACAACAACGACGACATGACTTCTGACATACCAACATGATCTGACAGAACGATATCAATTCAAAACTCAGAATGAATGAAGAAAACGTGGAAACGACGAATCATATCCACACAGTCCCGGGCATGTTATATAGTGCTGGCTCCGACCCCGATGGTAATATAACTTTATAAGTCACCGTGCATCCCCGTGTACAAGACAACGTTCATGGTACTGCCATCACGACGTGACCAGACTTGTGATTTATGTCACGCAACACGGCTGACCTTCTGTGGCAAACTGTCCGTTGGGGAAGTTGTTTACTGGTTCGCACCTCGTGACTGTGTAGGTCCCATGCATAGCTTTTCCCGGGCAAAGGCCACCTGAATTTCCCACAGAGGGATTTCCAAAAGGACAATGAATTGTAGAGAAGAAGAAGAAGAAGAAGAAGGAGGAGGAGGAGGAGGACGAGAAGAAGAAGAAGAAGAAGAAGAAGAAGAAAGGAAAGGCTTTAGTAATTGGATTTGAACGTCTTGTCTTACGCACATGCCCACCTCAGGACGAAGAAAGAGAGGAGAAAGAAATGAATGAAGAGAGTAGCGAAGAAACAGAAGGGGAGGGGCGAGGGGGCTGGTGTGAGTGATAATCATGACGCTCAACATTTCATGACTTATCTCTCTCGTGCGCTTCCACTCACAGGTGGACATGACAGCAACTGTAATAAATAAGCTCTTCTTTCAGTAAAGGTGAACAGGCAGGCATTTTTAATTTTTTTTTTACATTATAACACACAACTCATGACCATGCAGGCTTAAACAAAACCAAAACCACACGCACCCCTCCCCAAAACAACAATAAACAAACAAAAACAAAAAAACTAATCCTTAAAACATGTGTAGTAAAGGACAGAGTCACGAACGTGATTTTCCCTCTAAGGACTGTATGTTTTAAAATTTATTACTTTGACGAAAGGTGTCTGGCTTAGTGCACCACCTCACGAATCCGTATGCAATCCCTGGAAACTTGTAGAGGGATATTTGTACATACATATATGTGCATACAATAATACTTTACAATAAGTAGACCGTAATAGAAATTTGGCTGAAGCTTCATGCTTGTCGCAACTCTACTGTACAGCAGCTCGAGTTGTGATAATGATGATAATAATAAGAACCAACATTATCAGCATCGTTACACCATCATCATCATCGTTACACCATCACAATAAGCGGAAGAAAAAAGAAAACAAAACACACACACACACACACACACACACACACACACACACACACACACACACACACACACACACACACACACACACACACACACACACACACACGCAGAGGCAACCAACAACAACAATACAATACAAAACAATACAATGCAACTTCATTACAAAGTGTCAGTCCAATTGCACTATGAATGTTTTGTGGTGCCAAGTGCACTCATCACACATTCACACCAATCATAAAACATCATCAGATTACAACAACAGCAAACAAACATCCAGGTAAAAAATCATTCATAAATACATGAAAAATCCCACTGACATAAACTATGCATATCACACATGCACATAAAAATTGCCTCTTCACGAGGTCTCCCTCTTAAAAATTACTGTTTTAATAAAAGGAATTATAAAAATTATCTGCAACACATTAACTAACAATGCCGGCTTACTCCGCTGCCCACTTGTGTTAGCTGTTACTTTTATGACGAAGATAATAATGATCATTGTATTTATGTTGTTGATAATACTAATATTCCTGTCTCTAGCTACTAAGTAATCCATTCTGTTTCATTAGTTTCTCTGGGCTGTTTCTCTCCTGACCTAGGGCTCTGAAAACAACAGAGAGATGCGAGCCATTAAAGCGGATGAAATAACGAGAAGAAAAATGCTCCATCCCAGAGACTAGATCAACTGGACAACAGTCAAATTATGAATCAAGTTTGTGCATTACATAGTGATTGCGTACCACGTCACATGTACAGAGCTTTGACTCAAGCAGAAAACGACTTGGGTGCTAACAGGATTTGGGTTCCTAACCAAAATGACAAAATTGCCAAGTTTTTCAGGCCGCCCACCCTTCCCCACACTCCTTTATTTGATGTAGATTGGACCGAAAGGCGTTATCTTTATTCAGTAAGACGTCCCTTGCCGTCCGGCTTGTTTCTTCCGGCGAAACGGTCCTCTTACACAGCAGCAAAAGGCAGGCTTTGCAGAATGGTCTGGGTTTTGGGACAGGCAAAAAGATAAAGGAAAAGAAACCCGCTTTCAGTGACATAACAACTGTCGATTTTTGTCAAGGGCACTCAGAAGAAGAAGAAGAAGAAGAAGAAGAAGAAGAAGAAGAAGAAGAAGAAGAAGAAGAGAGAGAGAGAGAGAGAGAGAGAGAGAGAGAGAGAGAGAGAGAGAGAGAGAGAGAGAGAGAGAGAGAAAGGAATAATAATAATAATAATCATCATCATATATGCGCATAAGCGTCGACTGCAGTGAAGCTGGGTCAGCGTAGGCCTACCAGAGGGAATCGTACACCAGCAGTACCTCTGCGGAGTACTATTCACTCTGCACCAGGTCTGCTACAGTCTTTAATACGCCCACCTACTAGATGTCCGGACTCAAGTCGGGTGACAGCTTAAACAAAACAAGAGCACTTCGTTGTTGTTGTTGTTGAGAAGTGACGATTCCGCAGTCTCGATTCAGGGTGGGGTTTGAGGCAGAAGTGTAAACTTTAAAAAAAAAGATTTTATTTTATTTTATTTTATTTTAAAGATGATGAAGAAGAAGAAAACTGAATGAGCAGTTATGTGCACTACCAAGCGGTAAGCTATCTCTTTCTCTTTCTCTCATTCTCTCTCTTCTCTCTCTCTCTCTCACACACACACACACACACGCACGCACGCACGCACGCACGCACGCACGCACGCACGCACGCACGCACACACACACACACACACGCATGTGCACCATTGACGTTCTGTTGGAAATTTAAAACAAAATCCAACTTTGTTCTCAACCCCGTAGGAGCAGCGTAGGACTGTACCAACCTACCACCACAGCACACCTGTGTCGCCGAGTTGGAGAGACGGGAGGGACCGAAGAGAAGACGAAGGGAGGGGAGAGAGGCGTGGTCATAAGAAGGAGGATCGTCCGCTAGCTGTTACGTGGACCCATTTCCGGCTTAGACCACTTTAGTCTAACTTCAAACGCTGTGCCGGTCATGCAGTCTTTGATCTCGTCGTCACTCACAGCTGCAGAGATGACTGTTGAACGAACTAATCTGATCGTCTATCTGAAGTTCTTTTTCGGCTAGAGTATGCAACTTAAATTTTAAATGTCTAACAAGTTTTTCCGTCTATTTGAACGACGTCAATCTGATATAACCGTACTGGCTGACTGGGCGTAAAACACCAAGTTACTTACTTACTTAACTGAACGACGTAAGCACACCATTTTTCGACTCTTTCCCTTTCTTTATGTGTCAAAAAAGAAAAGAAAAGCGGAAGACCTTCGGAAAGCGAAACAAAAATAATGCCAAACACGACAGCAGGGATTTAATGCAGTTAGAAACAAAGAGTCTCTCTCTCTCTCTCTCTCCTTCTCTCTCTCTCTCTCTCTCTCTCTCTCTCTCTCTCTCTCTCTTAACAGAAGCAGCTGTATTTTTTGGCAGCAAAGCAGCTGAGTGGTTTGGGTTTCGATTAAACGCTACAAAGATTGCACCCTTAAAAATAACACCTTTGAAGCGCAGTCTCATTAGGTTGTGTAAAGCAACCGTTTACGGAATATAAATTAATAAGAATCCTACACAGATTACACTAGACAGTCGATAATTGCCACCAGTACTAAAAAAATGCAATGATATAATCGACATAAATTCAACATTTCTGATCTGAGACGCTTTTCAGTGAATCTGAATATGCACCCAGTTCTTTTTGTCTGTGCAGATTTGTTGTTGTTATTATTTTGTACGTGTTTTTGTAGCAGAAAATATAGTGTTACTTGGATTCATTGTTGGTCTGTCAAATCCTTGAACAGATTGATCATATTTTCTTCTTCTTATCCGGACCCTACTTCCTTTCTTTTCCTCCTCCTCCCTCTTCTTGTTTCTGTGTGTGTTTTGCTTTTGTTGGCGATCGCAAAGAAACACACATTATAAACATCTTCTGATAAAAACAATGTCACACTCTTGCAGGACTTGTATATATGTCTTAGCTATATCGCTCAGTTTAAGCCCTTTCAACAGCACTCCCACAGTCTGATTTGCAAGTTGCGCCCTATGATCGAGCTTATCAAATTTGTAAATGCAATTCGCAAACACGTTGCCAACACTTGGCGCCTTCGGCGCGCCATCCAAAACCCTATCGCTGTCATTTAACGTCGGAGCTGTTTCTTTTTTCACAGCAGGACTGCCGCTTATGGGAAAGGGATCGGAGTTTTATTGTTTTCTACAGCATTGATAATCGTGGGCACTCAGGCGCGGAAAAAATAGTTTCGCCTCCCGCACCGGCCCACCAGCCATTTACTCAACAGCCTCTTCATGGTGGTCGTGGTCAAGACGAGAGCACGGGGTGTGGGTGCGCCGGTCACGGACTCTGCGCACAGTGAAGGTAAAAGAGGGCCCGTGGTGGGAAACGGAAAGAGCAACGTGAAACACAAGAAGGTGATAACTGGGTTCTGAGCCTGTAACTTTAACTGGCCGATAAAACATCTTCCAAACATATAAAAGATTCAAAAGAACGCTTGTTTATTAGGACATAGACACACTATCTGCAAATTTTCGGGTAATCCCCTCCGTCAAGAGACAAAAGGACACTTAAACAACACTGAGTTAAACGGTTAAAAACGATGAAAAATGAGATGACTTATCTTCTGTTTGGTTGAGTTGTTGTTTTCTTGTCCAGTGCGTGGAAGAATGTTCATGTTGTGTGTCCATGTGATAAGAAATATGCGTTCTTTTGAATCTTTTATGTGTTTGGGTCTTGTTTTCGTACGCTAGCAGTCATTTATGTTTCAGATTTTTTCTCTCGATAAAACATCTGGCGATTTTCGTCTTAAAGTGTAGGCAGAGACAGAGACAGACACGGAGAGGGACGGTTACGGAGACCGTGGCATATAATTATACCCTCCAGCTAAGTGTTAAATGGCTGCCTCCTAATTAATTCAAGCTGACAGAGATCAGATGTTAAGCATGTAAAACATCTCAAACATGAATACATCTCCGCAGTTTCGCAAACACGGATCGCATGCGTCATGGTGTTGTGCAAACTGAAATTAACCCCTTCACTGCCGGAGCCTGTAAAATTTCCAGACTGAAAGATGTATGGACGTGCCAACAAACAGTATATTTTGAAGTCCTGTAACACATCTACTTTCAATACTATGCGTTTCGATGGAAATCCTTTCACACGCCAGTGCGAAAAAGCAGACAAAAATGCTTAAGGATTTCAGATTTTGCACTTTCATTGGTCGTTTCCAAGTGACATCATGGCAGTGAAGGGGTTAATAGCGCACAGGGCCTAGTCACGCGTGATATCGACAGGCACCTTAACCAGTTTATGAAAAGGGCATCTGAGTGCCGAAATTACGAACTGCATGGATTGTGTTTTGCCCAAACTGTTAAATGCGTTCTGCGCGTAGATCAGTTCATGAGTCGGCAAATCTTTCCTTGAAGATACGCAACCAATTTTATAAAAACTGCAAAGCTCAGGAACTAGACAAGTGGGTTTCTTTCTTCTCCCTTCTCTGTCACTCCTTCTTTCCCTGTCTGCCCAACCGTACCGTTATACCAAACTACCTTTTCCACTTATGTTATCCCTACCCCGTGCTTAGCACCTACCTGTAATACTCCGAGCACCTACGTAAGTAAGTGAACATGGTGCTTAACGTCCACAGAAACCATAAGGCTTATTAGGGACGGGGAGAGGGGGGGGGGGGGGGAGAGGGAGATTATATACCTATCGCTACACTGTCACCACCAGAATGATTCCTGCATTAAGATGGGCAGCGATGAGAGCCATTTTAATGTTTCAGTAGGAGTAAGTAAGTAAAGTTGGTGTTTTACGCCCAGTCAACCGGTGTGGTTATATCAGGGCAATACACATCTCATATTGTATATTTAATTATTAATAATGTGTATGTCTTAAAATGGGTCTATATACAGTTTTAAAACCATGCTTAAAAGGTGAAAACACAAACATAACTAAAACGATCTCAAATTTAAATTTTTTCCAAAAATATTAATTTCTTTCAAAAGTTAAAAATCTTTTCAGGTGAAATATCCTTAAACAACATGCAGTGATTTAGCTGTAAAGTGGCTCTCTCTTATTTCAATAAAATCCGAACAAGTAAGTGAAAATATGCTCTATGGTTAAACGTTTATCACATCCGATGCACATTGGTGGTTCCTCACCCTTCAATAAAAAGGAATGAGTAAGAAAAGAATGGCCAATGTGCAATCGGGCCGTCACAGTTTCTTCTTTCTGTTTTTCCGAGAAGCAGTGCGGCTTCAGGAAGAACCACAGTACGTTGGATCATCTCGTTCGTTTTGAAACATTTATTAGAAATGCCTTCGTTAAAAAAGAACACGTCTTAACCATTTTCTTTGACCTTGAGAAAGCTTACGACACAGCGTGGAAGCACGGCATTCTGGCGGACCTCTGGGATCTCAGTTTCAGGGGCCACCTCCCCAGGTTTATTCAGAGCTTCCTGTCGGAACGTTCTTTCAGGGTTAGAGTGGGTTCCACTCTTTCCGAGCTGCATGAGCAAAATTAACAACATTGTTAAAGCTGTCTTAAAGGGTACTGATTGCTCCTTGTTTGTGGACGACTTTGCTTTGTGTGTAAGTGGAAAGACGTTAAATAGAGCGGAGAGAGCTATGCAGCTGTGTGTAAACAGCGTTCAGAAGTGGGTGACTGAGAACGGCTTCAAGTGATGGACAAAGTCACAGAGAAAGGAGAGAAAGGAGAGCCGAAGCGGTATCGAACCGAGGTCCTTCCGCTTACCAACATAACGCCTTACCGCTAGGCCAAAACGGCTCCCGCCGAGCACCTACCCTTACATTTACGCCTTTATACACCACCGTTCCCACTTTCACTTACCTAGTCCATCAGCCTACATATAATACCCATCCTGACCTTTCTACCTATCATTCTACCCATCCCACATTACATAATAATAACCTTACCCATTACGTGGTCTATCCATCCTTGCCATTTACCTACCTACCTCACCCACCCTTGCCCAGTGACATACACACCCCACCCTCCATACCCGTACCCTCCATCACCGGTCTATCTACCCACCCACCCACATTTACTCATGTACCTGTACTTTCCCTGCCTACCACACCATACCTACCCTTATCCTCCCATCTACCCCGCCCACCCTTTTACCTTTCTGCTTAACCCCATATACATTCACTCTCTACCTACCCAACCACCCTTTTACCTACTTGCCCCACCCTACACCCCTTCCCCTCTCGCCTCACCCGTCCACCCATTTCCCTGCCTGTCGAACCCCATATACCCTATATATACTCCACCCTATATACCCTTGCCCTACCACCTACCCCACACATCCTTTTACCTACATACCCCATCCTACATACCAGTACCCTCTAACCCCATATACACTATATTTACTCCACCCTACATACTCTTACCCTACCACCTATCCCACCCGCCCTTTTACCTACTTACCCCACCCTACATACCCTTACCCTCTGCCTGTCCATCCATTCCTGTACACACCTATCTCTCCCTTATACGCTCACCCCACACACCCCTCCGCGCTATCTGCCCACCGACCCTGTCTGTACCCAACAGCCTACTTCTGGGGCAACATTGTCACTGAAGGTCGACTCGACACGCAGGGAGCACGAAAACCAACAGAAAACCGGCAACACCCAGCAGGGAGGGACACACTAACAGTTATCAGCTTGCTTAATCAGTAGGACAACCATTGAAACTGCCAGCATTTCTCCGGCTCGGGTACTATTGTGTCTGTGTGTGTCACACTCAGAGGTCCGGTGGAAATTCTCTTTCATTCGTTAAACATGACTCCTTAGGCTACTCGAATCTTTCAGTCGAGTATTTCAGTCGAGTATTTCAGTCGACTTGGGCAGTCCCAGCGGTGGCCGAGTTGTTGCAGCGAAGTGGCTTTATGTGTTACAGGAATCAAGAGGGAGGGAACAGAACCCGAGCGGACGAAACCCTAAAAACTAAAATAACATCCCAGACAAGCTCACATACAACAGATGCCCAGTATATAGTGACATCATATCTAGTGACAACAATTCAAAATTGCATGGGCATGCGGAACAAACTTGGAACGGCTGTTCTTTAGTTTTACCCCTTCTGATACAGTATAATATAAAACAGATCTGTCATGACATTCAGTTGTAGCCTCAGACCCTGTGCTCCTGAGTCCGTCTCTGCCTTCTCCATGACAGGCCGTCTGCATCTGTTCCCTTAGAGACACTACACTACATGCTGTAATATCTTTGGGTCCCTTTGATGGAACTCCCCTCGATTTCTATAATCATACTATATTGTAGCCTATGCAAAGAAGTCTGACTGAGTGAGTGAAAGGTGTATTGTAATGGATGGATTCCTGTTGCTTCGAATAAACTAACCCCCCCACCCACCCCGATCCTAGCCATCAAGTCCGTCTCAACTTCCCACCAAAGACCATGATTATGTGCCCTTTAATGCAATCCACCTCTGCCTCCATAATCATACTTTCTGTCCAATGCAATCTCCATCTAGATTTATTTCTCCATCAGAGGTCATGTTAAGTTCTTCGTCAGTTCGAGTCCTTCGCAGCTTTAATTCCCCAGTCCAGTCTTCTTTCCAGAGTCTATCGCAACTTTTGGTTCAAGCAAAAATTTATTCACGTTCAGCTTTTTTTCCAGTCCATTTCAGCCGTCTTATTCGAGTCCATCCTAATATTCTCGACAGTCCGTTTGAACATAAGACAACTGTTCGGTTTGGATTTTTTTTTGGGGGGGTGGGGGTGGGGATGGGGGGTGGGGGTAGGAGAGAGAGAGAGAGGGGGGGTGGAGGGAGATCTGTTAGTAACTGAATTCCCCTTGCTTTGTGCACAGTTACAAACAATTGGGGACTGGTGTGTCTGCATGTGTGTAAAACATTCGGAACATTGGTTCACAATAAGTCCTATGACTAAAGTTTCTGAAAGAAGTCGTGTGGCTTGGCAGAAAAAACACTATGCCGCCCACGGTCGGGTCTGCACGGGCACAAACAACTTATAACTGCCAGGAGAAATCGGCTGCACGTATTTGGACACAAAATACATTACAGAATCATGTAAGTGTACATTATTATGTTGGTGTATTGCGTGACTTGAGCCCTGGATTATGGCGTCACCCAGCGACAAAGTCGACATTCAAGTCATGGACCTGATTCAAGTATTCAGCTACCGTCCTTTTCCCGCGCTTAGTTCGCCTGACACACCTTTGGGAATCTTCACATGTAGTTTAAAACTGACTGAACAAACGCTAAAGATTTACAGTTTTGGTCTCTTTTTATAATGGCAGAGTGTCCACCATTGTCACCTCGTCCAGTGAAGTTGGTGGTTGCCAACGAAAAATTTATGTTCGTTTCATTGACTGGTAACCATGCTTTTATGGGGTATGGGGTGAGAAGGGATGGGTGGGGGAGGTGGGGAGGGGGAGAGGGATGGGTGGGGGAGGTGGGGGGAGGTCTCCCCTCGGAGACATCGCTGCAAGTCTCGTAAAAGACACGGCCGGACTGGGGACACGGGGAATGCACGGAGTGACCAGTGCTTCGTCGTCACCATGGACACGTGCTGCCGGCCACAGCTATAAATCCTCCCACCCCACAAAACACTATACTGCAGAACTTCTGTCTTTCCCCTACGGATGGCCTTTATTGCCCAACTTTTAAAGGTGCTATGCAGATAGACCCCTAAATGTTTTTTGTTTTTTAAATTTGTGCGTCGGTAGATGAGTTTGTTCGATTAATTTATTTTTCGGTGTCTTGCACTGAAACATACACGATAGGCTTTTGCCGAGGCCCTTCTGCTTACCAGCCTGCTCCTAAGTGCAAAGTAAAGCTCACCGTGGCCAAAACCAGCTGAACTGTACATTCTCGAAAGATTTTCGCCGGAAGAGCACTGTTAGCAGAAAGCACATTTAAAACGCGTAGACCCCATACAGGGTAGCTAGTTCCGTTGTGAGAAGGTTAAATACCTTCGCCATGTCTTTTATGTGTGTTTAATGGCAAGGTAATCCTCGGGAAGACAAAGAACTACCCAGAGCAGCGGCAGAGCAAGAAGCAGGAAATGAAGGTAAATGTATATAGATCAAGTGTTAAAGGACGAGGTTTAAGGAACGTTTTGACCCGAGTCACGAGAGTGACCGTAAGCGATCAGGTTGCCCACTTGTACTGCCCGCCATCAAGGGCACGGGTCATCGTGACCCTCCGTTTCCCTCCAGTAAAAAGCAGCATCGGTGTTGAGTGTGTTCATCGTTCCAGGCGAGATCAAAAGATCAAGAGATCTTAGAGGAGGGAGGTGGAGCTGGACCTTCAACTTAGCCCAGAAGAGATCATGAGTAAGGGAGGTGGAGCTGGGCTAAGAAAGCTGGACTTCCTTTGCTTGAGTTGTCCAAGTTGTTCGTCAACAGCAGTGCAACGGACATTGTCTTTGTGACTCTGGCCAAGCACAGCAGTTGAAACAGCAATTGCGCAGTGCACAAGTCGCTGGGCAATGGCGAGGGGACACCGCCTTAACACTTCCATTGTTCTGGCGGCGGTCCACGGTCTCTCCTGTCTTTTTCGGGCGGTTTCCGCGGTCGAGCCTTCATTCTGTCGTCCCCTTCCCACTCTGTCCCCGTCCCTAATAGGCCATCTCGCCTCCGTGGACGTAAAGCACCAAGAAAGAAAGAAGAAAGAGTGTGTTCATAGTTCAGGAGCTGTGTGAGAGTCGAGGTGGCCGTCCTGGGCTGTCCGTCCTAACGAGCCTTCTGGTTTCCGTGGACGTAAAGAATTATCGAACCATGCTTCGGCATTGGTCTCAGCTTGTCCCTAATATGTCAGCTGACATCTGAGGACATTAAGCATCACTTCATCATCATCATGTGTTGAGTGTTATTGTCCCTAATATGTCAGCCCGACATCCGAGGACATTAGGCCCCACGTAGTCATCAGTGTTGAGTGAGCCGGTTTGGCCTTGTTGTAAAGCGTTAGGTTGGCGAAGCAGAAGGGCCTCGGCTCTCCTTTCTCTTCAGAAAGGTTGTGGGTTTGTGGAGACTGTCTTGTGACTTTGTCCCTCACAGTTAATGGAACATTAAAATGGCTCTTATCGCTGCCCATCTTAATGCAGGGGTCATTCTGGTGGTGACAGTGTAGCAACAGGTATATAATCTCCTTCCATCTCCCTCTTCCCCCACCTCCATACCCCTTTTTCACCCCGTTCTCCCCGTCCCTAACAAGCCTTATGGTTTCTGTGGACGTTAAGCACCATGCTTACTAACTTGTTAAAGGACCTCTCTGTCAGAATCGAAATGTTACGCAATCAGAGTTAGGTACTTCACAAACCATTTTCGTATTGTCTTTCTCTCCCCCCCTCCCCCCCCCCCCCCAAAAAAAAGAAGAAAAGAAAAAAAAAAAGAAAAAAGAAAAAGAAAGAGAGAATAAGAATAAGATAATAACAACTACAGCAGCAGCAACTACAACAATAACAATCAGCGAATAAAAGCAAAACAGAAGTACATCACCGTCACTAGCGCTCTGTACCGTCACAATTAAGCTGGCCTTCAATCCAACGTCAGCTAAAATGTTTGCGGTAATTAAGTTAACGTATGAAAATTCTTAGTCACAAACCTGACAGTTTGTTAATTGTATCATATTCATTTGAAATTAACCAGTTTGATCGACTCAGCCGCTACTTCCAACTATGTTTGAGATGCACATTTTCACACAGATGCACACAACACAAGTGCCGCATGTAAAAATGTTGACTACGTTTGTTGTTATAGAGGGCCAACGTGCGTGGCATGAGTCAGATCTGTCTGTCTATCTATCTATCTATCTATCATGCACCTTTATCCTCATGTGGTCGTTTTCCTCGATAGCTCAGGCGCATATTAAATGTACCATCTATCTGTCTATGCTTCTCCCATCCATCCGTCCATCCAACCATCATTCCAGTTCGCAAAACACGGCCCCCCCCCCTCCCTCAACCACCTCCCCACTCCCTCCCCCTCTCCCATCCGCCCAAACTCCGTCCAGTCGCCATTTTAGTGCGTGTGCAAACGTGCCATGTGGTCAGCGCAGCACTGTGCAGCTCAGCTGTTAATCTTCTCGGTTGACGGTTCATTACAGCTCCCGGCTCGTCAAAGGATTAAGATCTCGCGTTAATCCCCGAGACAAAAGATGACAAGCAGACTTGAGCCTTTAACGAGGGCTTGATCCGTTGTGCCACTGCACGCCTCGCCGACTCTGCGCCTGGTGCCGCCACGAGTATGCAACGAGTCAGTTTTGTAGCGTAGTGGTCAAGGACTTTGTGCGGAAATTACCACAAGTCAGCGCGTGCTGTGCGTTCGAATGAAGAGAAGGAGAGAAAACTGAAAACGAGGAGGTGGAGAGGTGGGGATAGAAGGCAAGGAAGAGAACAAATAATGGCACATGAAGAACAATTAACACATGAAAAAGGAATAGATCAACGCTTTTGATAAGCCGTTTGGGAAACCGATTTAACTCTTTGAAGATGTAGACACGGTATGTCTCGAAATCCTTCATCAAGAATTGTGCACCGATTCTTCCAGAGTGGTGGGCGTGGTAAAATTTACGTCACAGTTCTTCGACTGCTTTCACTCCGTCTGCCAGAGGATTAATGGAATAGCTACATACTTGCTAATGGCCATTAATGAAGCTCGTCGGTATGGCTAGCAGAAACCAACAGTACTTATCGACACCTGGCTTTGAGTTCACATGACAAGGTGTAGGTTTAACTGAGATTTGGAGGTACACGTGACGACAAAACTAATTAACTGCTTCAAAACTTCAGCTTTACTCATCCACGCTCACTTCAACGACGCCAAACCGGGCGAAGCTAGTCATACGTCACTGAGAGGCGCATAGATGTAGGTCCTAGGTGGTAGAGCTTTTGATGTTTAAGTAAGGCCACGTGATGACGGTCTCACTTATTAAAAGTTTTTTGTCAGCCGTAAAGGTCCACCAGCACACTAAAGCAGGTGTCGCACAGAAATTGCAGTACTGGCGAGCAAAAGGTAACGCAAAAGGTAATCCCAACCGTTTCAAAGGCCAACGTTGGGGAAACTTCTGAGAGACGGGTAAAGCGCATATGGGCTTTTCCGAACACATACATACCATCTTGAACTGAACTGAACTGAAAAGGTAATGCAAAACCAAAACCAAATCCGATCCGGAACCAAAACGCAGTCGATTTCCGTGTTGCTGAAATCTAACAACTGATCTAGGGACGTTTTGTGAAACTAACAAATCAAGGTCCAAGTCATCGTTTCGGTTATCTCGTGCAGGTGACCATCCGTTCACTGGCCACCAATGAGCAAGTTATGTGATGGTGATGCCGGAAACAGAAATACAACTTCATTTCTCAAGCTGCTTGCATATTGCTGAGGAGGCACGGCACATGGCTTCCGTACAAACAAATCAGAAATCGATACAAATCAATCACAAATAGACAATGGTGTTCTCAGTTAAGCGTAGCTTCTTTAAACAGGATCTTATAATTATAGTATTTGCAGTATTGCCCACTATGCTTCTAAGCTTGCTCATCAACTTTCGTAAACTGTGGCACTGATGAAATTTATCGTTAAGTGTAGTTGCCGTTTTTCGTTTTCCAGCAAATAGGATGATTGAAGTCCGTGGGGAGGGGGGGGGGGGGGGGGGAGGAGGGGAGGGAGGGGGGGGGTCAGTCATGGGGTGAGTGAAATAGTTGGTGGGGGTGGAGGGTCGGTGGTGGTGGTGGTGGGGGCAGCTAAACTGAACAAGTCGAGACTGAGAAAAGGGAGG
>JABMCL010000256.1:82500-122500 GCA_018857735.1 Alviniconcha marisindica | reverse complement strand
TAAAGAAAACGTTAAAACTACACAAATAAATCAAATAACACGCAATTCCGAAACAGAGAAAGGATAAAAAGCAGCAAAAGATTAAACGCTACAAACTACTAATGGAATATTTAACCTGAGCAATCCACGTGCAAAGTCCACCTGGTTGGATCAGTTTAGGCTAAAAAAAAAAAAAAAAATCCCCGAATGTCACACAAACTGTGTAACTATTAACAAAATGTTGGGCACTGGTTACACACAGCAGGCACTGACAGTAACAAATGTCAGCACACACGATCAGAACAAATGCTGCGTTACTCGGCAATTACAACAGTGTCCGGTTGCAATTCAACGTACAAACTAACGAGCGGAGGAGCCTACGACGCTTGATCAGTCACACGCTAAGATAACATGGATCAAAAATAGCTGGGGGGTGTCTGCAACAGACGCTGCTGGGGAAAGTGTGGAGTCCAGGGGTGATAGGGGTTAAAGCTCCAGGGAGTCTGGAAGCGGAAGGGAGGCGGCAGTGTCGGCCGGCGGCAGGGGTGGACCGCCAGAGTGCCGCCACTGGAGGAATGGCGGGAATGCGGGTGGTGGCGTGTGGTGCGGATCAGCACCGTGGCCAAGATCGTCACTGACGAGGCTGGGGCTGCTGGTTGTCCTGGTGGTCTTGCAGCCGCGGCACTGAGTCCGTTTTTCTTTGCGAGTCTTGCACTCGAAGCTCTTGCCGTTGTGACATGGTATGTGACACTGGCAGAGAAGCCGATCCTCTTCTCAGCTGATCAACTCCGCGGCCACCGCCCCTTGCCACAACACTGTAGAGCCTGGCGTTTTCCCTCACAGAATGCCGAGAGAGAGAGAGAGAGAGAGAGAGAGAGAGAGAGAGAGAGAGAGAGAGAGAGAGAGAGAGAGAGAGAGAGAGAGAGAGAGAGAGAGTGCAGTGGAAGGACCCCCACACCCAAATAATTTATATGTATTAGTACTTGTAGGGAACCGCCTGCACTATCGCTGATCCCCATTCAGGGAGGGGACGTTACTCCAGGACGTTGGTAAATTTACAAGATGGCGGCAAATTCGTCTGTCTCTACCTTTTGACTTGTTTTTAACCTTTCAGGGTCGCAATGAAGCTGAAGAAAACCGCAGACAGTGCAGATTCACTCCAGTGTTATCTCTTATGGCAATTTCAGGCTCAAGACAATTTTAACGCTCTTTGTGTCGACAGAATTCTTAGGTTTGTCTGGTTTTGCACGCTTACGCTTGCTGTCAGTGTCAGTAGACGAGTTGTGTCAGTGGCACTTACTGACTCAGTTTAGGAAGGATTTTTGTTGTAGACATTATATATATTAAATAATTTATAACTTGTGTTTTTGCACGCACATAATTATACTATTATCGCGTAATGTCATATTCGTGATGTACTTTATTTTAATTTTTGCTTGAAATAATAGTAATTTCAGTAATTTGATAATTTTTATTTAACATATTTTTAAAAACCGAAATTATTGCCGTCTTTGGCCAGTCCTCAATTTTGGTTTGCCCATTTTTATGTACTGTTACAGTGCAGTTGGAAAGCCATTCACTGATTTATAATTTTGACTCCATGAATGATGAAAAGCTTTTTTCTAGTTTCATAGCTGCATACTCGGCAATACAGTTGATTTCTTAAGATCCAGTGTGCAGTTTATGCTACTACTTAGTAACTTATGAACTAGTACTATAACTACAACTTATTATACAAGTTGATTTCTCTTTGGTGCTGGTAATCCATTGTTTCCAGTACTGACATGATAGTTGATGCACATATATATATTATCATTATATCAATTATGTTTACATACTAACAATAACAATTAACATAGTATATTTTATAATATTACTGAACAGTAAAATGAATGACACAACTAACAAAACATTTGTCAGAGGAGAAAGGAAATACCCTTACCTATACTAGCAGTAGTTCAAAAGAAAAAGTAATCATAAACAAAAGTGTGCACTTTCAATTTTATTTATTGTATGCACAGCTGAAGTGGCCAGTGAATCTGCTATCCCTTCTCTAGATTCACATTGAGTAATTTATACTCTTCATAATCTGTGCATTGTTTTGAAGTATTTTCACCTGAAATATGTTCTTATTCATAAACTATGCAAAATTTGGTAGGACTAAAATGTAAAAACAGCACATGAGAGTTAAGATCATACATAGTGCTAGATAGTAACACTAACAGTAACACTTTGCCTAGAACACATAATGATATGCATCTCATATCCAAGCTGTAATTGTAAATGTAATGTGAAATGTGTTCAGCCTCCTGTAGTGAAAAGCATATTGGCTTATAAAGAAGTAAACTTGTGATACTAGATTTTATGATCTTTTGTGTACTTCAACATCAACTGCTGTGCATGTGGCTTGATCCTTTGTTTCACTATTTTCAGTCCCTCAGGCTTAGGTCTGATACTTGGAGGAGAAGATGGGATCATCCGAGTGTATGAAATTGAGGGTCTGTCATCTTCTGCAGAACCCAAGGTAAAAGAAGAAGAAAAGAAGAAGATTTATGTACATGTGTGTGTGTGTGTGTGTTGCACATGACTGTCTGTTATTGTTGGTATTACTCCTATACAGGTGTTAGTGTTTACTGTTAGAATGTAGACTGGAGTTAGAGGTTGTTTGTGGTTTTCATATTTCTAGTCTTCATTGTTAATGTTATTAAGAATAAGATTGTTGGTTTATTTGTAATAGTTGTATGCATAGATGTGTAAGTATGCTAATTTGCTCTTATGTAAGTATAATATTAATAATTAAACTATTAGTATTACTTGTGGGTTTAGTTATTTTGTTCCTATTGCTTTTGTTTATACTATTAATTATTATAGTGTTTTATTGGGGGGTTATCATTTGGGGTTAAGAATTTATGTTGCTTGAGTTGAGATCTTTAATTTTTATTATTATGGTGATGATTGCTTTAAAATGCACAATTTACCACTGAGTCACTGACTGGCTGAGGCATCTGTATTGGGTAGTGAACAGTCAGAGATTTCTTATGCTGTTGCAGACAAGTGTGGAGACAAAGGGGGGACCAATTCAGTGCCTGGCAACTCACAACGTAACTCGGTTTGGTCAGATTGACATTCTTGCCGCAGATGCACATGGAACACTGACTGTGGTGTGTGGTCAGCAGATACTGTCGAGACAAAGTCTGGCGTCACATGCAGTGACTTGCCTACAGGTGCAGGAAGATGGACGTGAGTGTTATTTTGGTGTGGGATCAGATCTGTTCTGTTACTTATAAATTACTGTTTTGCCCAGTACAGGTATGATGTCACACAGTTACCTGTCTGCAGATGCCAGAAAATAGACGTGGAATGACGGTAGAATTTAATTAGAACATGACAGTAGTATATATGATTGGATCTGACAGATGTGGACATGACAGTAGAATATAATTAGAACAAGATTGTAGTATATGATTGGTTCTGTGCTGAATGGACAAAGGAGCATGCTCTATTACAGTATTAGGCGGTTCAGGCAGGGTTGTTAACTCCCTTGACTTTTGCCTGGCATCGCTTAAGTCCCTTGGCTGCTTTTACTTCCGGTGCGTACTTTCTTCACAATGGAAGGCGGTGACAGTGAATTTGCGAATTTTACACTGCCAACTTTAAAGACATTTTTGGAGGTCCGTAGTCAGAATGTGTCTGGCAACAAGTGATAACTTGTTGCTCGTGCTATAGGATGCCCCAAAATGCATTTTTTTCCATGAACTTGCAATCTTCTGATCAGCCCAAAAATGATGCAAAGACACTTTTTTTCCACACTCCATCCCCTTTCCCCGGTAATTTTTGTAACTGCAACAATGGTGGCATTTATACTGCTTTGCAATTCTAGGTTCAACTTCCCTTGTTATAAACAGCGTGAAGCAATGTCTACTCAAAAATCAGCCTGGAAGTGACACTGCAACCTCTCATGACTTCTTGCTCGAAAGATTACAAAGGGCATTCACTCGTGCAAACCAGCTTCACTGAACCGCCCAATACATTCCACTGTTGAATGTAGGAACAATTATGGCTATGAAATGATAGACAAAGGTACAGTTATGGCTTTAATAGACAAAGGCATTTATAAACATATATAATATGTTGCCAAAGCACATATATAATAATAGCGATGGTGATCATATTAACTTCACTTGCTGATGTTGGTAACATTGACATTAGTATTACTAATAGTAACAATAGTAGTGTGCACAACTGATGTTGATCACATCACATTGTATGATGATGACAGTGATTACTGTCTTTAGCGAGAGTATTTAACAGATGTTATTATGATTATAAAGTAAAAGGTCATTGATTGCAGGTGGTTACATAGAAATTGTGAGCAGCACAGAGAGAGGGCTGATCACAGCCTGCCAGTCATCCAGTCAACTTTGGACAGTTAACCTGAATGATTATGTGAAGGTTGGATGAGTGTCTTTGAGTTTGATACAGTAATGAATTTAACTCATTGAATGTTTATTTGTTAATGTACTTTTGTCTTGTTTTGTAAAAAGATTTAGAATTTTGCTCTTGGTAGCTTTAGTTGATGTGTATAAAGTACATGACATTTGCAAAGTCTGCAAGTTTTTTAAACAGTTGCTAAAGAAATAAAAGTATTAAAACTTGTGTTAGAGTGGACTTCTCTCAGTGATGAATGTGTGAATTAAAGACTTATGCAATAATATTACTGAACAAGGAGAGCAGGGAAGAAGGTTTGAGTCAGTATCATTTGCCAGCATGCAAACTTGTCAAATCTGGCACGGACAAACGACAGCAGCAGCTCTTCTTTTGATTTCAAATGTCTGTGGCATTTTAATATGTGTGACCAGAAACACACTACTCATGTGTAGTCTTTGTTCTCATCTGAGGACTGTGTTACATGGAGCTTAGGAATGATAGTACTGGTTTGTAAGGTGTTTGTGCATTAAATTGTGACTACTTCTCCCCCAAAAACTTTGTAGTAAAATGTGCATTGTTTGAATATCATGTTGGGTTTTGTTCAGTTAAACAGAACTGTGTTCAGTGGCTTGTGAGGTATGGATGTGTTATGCAGTCGTAGCTGACAGGTAACCAAGACAACTGCAGTAGTGATGGAATGGTGTTTGAAGTTTTATGCCCATTCTGGTGTTTGAAGTTTTATGCCCATTCCTCATAATTATGCTTGTGTGTTTTGTGTAGATATCCAGGAGGTCGTTTGTAGCAGTGAAGTGTCTGCTGAGTGTGGAGTTACCCGACTGCCATGGCCACAACCTGCAGTACTTGCTAGCAGCTGACGATACCAACCACCTTCACTTGATCCTGCAGGGACAGATTGTCACATCCTTTGTTACACCTGCTCCGGTCACTGCTGTAAGTGTACCTGTGCATAAAGCCTGTTCTTAATTGGGCAAACTGTTTATTCGCCAGCCATACTTCAGACAGTTGGACAAACTATAATTCATCTCTTAATTGAACTTTTAGTTCACCGAACATGGTTCGGACAGTTCAATGAACTATGCTTTGTTTTTAACTGGCTTACAATGAGATGCAAACTTCGGCCTGAACTTGTGGCAGAAGCACAACAGACAGCATGATCCAAAATGTAGGCTAAAGTCAAGTCAACATACTTTAATCATCTCTCACAGGGTACTAACTACTATATCATTCTGGATCCCAGAGATAAGGCTGCGCCTCCCACAACTCAATAAATAGGTCAATTCCCTCCGAAATGAGTGAAATATCGACACCATCATCCATTTTTATTTTTATTTCTTCCTCATCCACAGTAGAGCTCTCTTTGCTCTCAACCAATCAGAGGCAAGATTTGCTGAACTAGGCGAATATTCCCAGAACATGTTGAGCGAAACTTTTTGGACCCTGAACATAGCTTTGTTGCAGTTTGATGAATACCCTGAGCTAGGTTTGCAAAGCAAACGTTTGCCCAATTAAGCACCAGCTAGGTTTGCCAAATGTTTTTTAGGTTTGATGAATAACCCGAACTATGTTTGCAAAGCAAATGTTCACCCAGTTAAGAACAGGCTCAAGACTTTAGTGTCGTGACTTTGGGACAGGTACCTGGAAGTGTCTTGAGGGAGTGCAAACAGGTGGAGAGGGGAGGGAGAGAGGGATGAAGGTAAAATGAATTGGGCATTAGCTGGAGGGTTGGTGGTGGATGCATAGAGGTGGGGTATTGGTGGGTATGGGCAACGAAGAGGAGGGAAGAAGGGTTGAGAGTCCTGAATGAAGATGGCTGTCACATTGTTCAGGTTGGAACAGATGTTGCTAAACACCATTACCTCTTGATTCTTCAGGAACAGTTTGCCATGCTGTTCATTTGTTGTAGCCTGCACCTGCTGCTTCTGTCAGTGTCACTTACAGTAACTTAAATACACATGTCATCAGCATATACAGAGAAACAAGACCCCTCAAAAAATGGTATTGTGCTTTTTGAACATGCATATTATGTCTCCAAACTCTTATGCCATTGTCAAATTTCATTTCCAAATTTATTACAGCAGCTCCTTTCCACGTTATTGTTGTTGCAATTTTGCACTGAAACTGTGGCCTCTCCCACATACCTTTTTCAGGTACTATGGGGTGTTGTGGGGCAGAGAGTGGTTAAGTTGTCAGCATGAGCTGAAAGACTGAAAATACTTGACACACTCACTTCCCAGCACATTCTCTGTCTGGTTTGTCTCTTAAGCATATTTGTATGTGGGTGCATGTCTGTATACTGTAAGCACAATCTGCAGTACACAGCATCCCCCCACGCCCCCCCCATCCCCCCCCCCAAAAGTGATCAGAAATTGAGTAAGCTTTTGTCATATCATAGGTGAATTTGTACAAGGGCTGCAGCATGCTCATCCACCACTTTAAGCCATGACATTCAAAATTACTAGTTGCCAGGCAATAATACTCTGTTGACAATGACAGATGGCGCAGGGGACGTTTGTTCCTCCATCGCAGCTGAGTCTTCCCAGCAGTCCTGCACCAGGGGGAGGCAACTGCAAACAGGTGGCGCTGGGCACTTCTACTGGAGCCATCTACATTTTCTACAATATGGCCGTAAGCTGAGACTGAATTGTAATGCATCAGATTTTTGCATAATGAATGTCTTTTTTAAGCTACATAAACATTGCACCAGTTCACATGTGATTACTTTCTGTATGTCAGGTATACGTTACATCATGCACCAACAAGAAAAAATCATTGAGTTTTGCTCAGAAGCACAGTTGATACTATAGTTGTGCATGTATTTCTTCAATCATTCTGCTATTTATAGGTGCAGCAATTAGTGATTCTTTTTGTTGTCTAAAAAGAAAAA
Organism: Alviniconcha marisindica; assembly: GCA_018857735.1. Lineage (NCBI taxonomy): Eukaryota > Metazoa > Mollusca > Gastropoda > Provannidae > Alviniconcha > Alviniconcha marisindica. The sequence continues at coordinate 115,188 of JABMCL010000256.1, read as the reverse complement.
AGTGAGAAAAAAAAGAAAAAAGCGAGAAAAAGAAAAAAGGAAAGAAAAAAAAGAAAAGAAAGAAGAAAAACACAAAGAGAAAAAAAAGAGGAATACACAAAAAGAGTAACTCCTAGTGCTCTTTCATTGTTTTTGGAGATACTCTCAAACTGCTTGTAGTTGACATTTCAGAGCTCAGAAGCTGCGTGAAAGTTGAGGTGGCTGTCCTGGGCTCCCTATCCCTAACAGTCTACATGGTCTCTGTGGAGAAGAAGAAGTCGACATTTCCAACAATGTGTTTGAAGAAATAAACAATGATCTTGAAGATACTTGGCAGACTGATGACAGCTCTTGCCATTTCTCCTTCACTGGCTAAGAGGAAAACAACAACAAACTTTGTGTAGATATTGTACTCCACCTTCAGTACCCCCTCCTTACTGTTTTTGTCTTTGTTTTTGATGGGAGGTGAGACATGCATGAGTGTTTATTACCCACTCTGGACAGTAGTTGGAGAGACACCATAAAGGTCTTTAAAGACATGTCATTTGCTGGCAGGTTTGATCATTTTGTCTGATGTCATGGTATTTCTTGTGTGCTGAGCAGATAACAGCAGAGGAGATTGCTCGAGCAGAGAGTCCAATCACTCACCTAGCAGCTCTCCAGCTGGCAGACAGTCCTTTGGATCTGTTGCTGTGTGCTGGACACTTTAAAGCGCTCAGTGTCTACCGTCATGGCAAGGTGTGTGCGTGTGTGTGCGTGCATGTTTTTTTGTCAGTTAGGCGACTGTTTTATACTGGTCACTTTGAAGCTCTTATGATCTGTCGTCATGGAAAGTTATGAAGAATGTAATGTGGCACTGAACACCCATTTAACACTAAATTTGTTTTACTTAGGAACAACTTAAGTAGACTTCCATCACAGCACATGAAAGGTTTGTTGTGCATTTCTGTTCTCAGTATTGCTTGGATACTTGAATTGCATTGTTTATTATTCTCCAATGTCTTTGGCCATGTTAAGGTGTATGTTTATCCTGTGGACAGCTGTGTTGCACGGGACACTAAAGCTGGGAGTGTCCATCACTGTACGCAGAGCTTTTCAGCTGACCTAAAAAAAGACAATGGCTATTTTACCTGACCATAGTTTTTTGGACCCAGAGGTGGTCATCTGCCCTTTTTGAATTATTTACATAATTTAAAAAAAAAGCCTTTTTTGAATTGTTATTTACATTATTTTATTATTTTATTTTTTACATGTATCAGTTGGTGCATCGACATGCTACGAGTGACTGGATCATCTCCATGGTTACAGCTGATGTGGATAAAGATGGCACAAGAGAAGTCATAATTGGATGCATGGATAAGATGGCCACTGCCCTCAAATTTTCTTCTGTCTGAATACCATGTATGGCAGATAGTATGTGTTATTGAGAAGATTTTTTGGGCGTGTGTGTGTGTGCATGCACTTTGGTGGGGGCGGGTGGGGGGTTGTTGGCAGAGAACTCAAATAGGAACTGATCATTGAGTTCATTGAGATCAGTTGTTCATATGAGTGTATTCTGTTTGTTCCTGTACATGTATACAAGTGTGTTTGTTTGGTTGTAAATGTTGCCGATTTACTGATGGTAAATAAAAACTTGTTTGTCAAGCTGCCTAGTCTTAAATATTTGGAACTCTGTTTCTGTCAGTCTCTCTCCTAGTCCTAAATGCATTACAAGTACATTATTCATACATATGTGTCTCTCTTGCTCTCAGATGTATTATAGTTGTACATACATAGAAATTATGTTTGAAACATGCAATGTGAAGATGCCATGTGATGTCTACACCACCATTCTCAGATCTGTAAATCTGCTCCAAAGTCAGTGTACATGAGTGGAATGTGTATTCCAGTACACACAGGTGAATACTCAAGAGAGAAAGCATGTACATAGAAGAGAGAGTATGAGAGAGAGCAGGGGAGGGAGGGAGGGAGAGAGAGAGAGAGAGAGAGGGAGAGAGAGAGAGAGAGGAGAGGGAGGAGGAGAGAGAGAGAGAGAGAGAGAGAGAGAGAGAGAGAGAGAGAGAGAGAGAGAGATGAATGTACAATATATATTTTCTGTTTCAGTAGGTTGTTGTCATTGTGATAACTAACAAGTGGGAGTGGGAATTAAACTTGCAGTGAAAGAACAATAGATTTTTCATTTATGCAGCTCATGTGGTTATTTGTTTGCCCTTGTTCTGTTTCCCACACCACACATGCACACAATATACACACTGAAACTATATATATATATATATATACTATAAGCATTCAACAGACAAAACAAATATTCAGTTTCCTAATAGTTTAATTTCAGCCTGGAAAGGATGGGCATGGTGGAAACAAAGTTTTTGTAAGACTGAATGCTGAGGAATTAACATGGCCTTTGACAGAGCATGCATCTAATGTACATGCAGTGTTGCTTGGCAGCACCCCCTCTGACATGCCATAATCTCTCTGGAAAGTTGTATGACTAGGTTATTTCTGTGTTACTCTTATAGCTCTGAAATATTGTACAAGTGAATCATGTGCAGAGATATTCTTGCATACACACAAGCCTAACATGCAGCTTTTCTCTTCTGACATACTCCATGTTGCATTCTGTCACTTGCTTAATCAACATTAAAATTGATGAAGAAAAAAGAAGAGTTGGTACCTCAGTTGAATATGGTACTATTAGTGTTACACAAAAGGGGGGAAAGTAAATGTACTTTTCAAAAATGTGCCATTCGTGGAGCGTGTGTACCTGGTATTTAGCTAGCCAGGGGAGTTGACAGTTGGCAATTTTAGTCTTTGTTGTTGTCTTCATGTGACAGATTACTAAATTCCAACTGTTTACATCAAAGTGCTCTAAGAGCAGGTTAAAAAAATAACAAGAAAAGCAATGGAAAAATGGAATGCAAAAATCAGGACACTAAGAATGAACTATGCACATAACCCAACAAAGCATTTTACTCTTTAAATGTTTTTAGAACTGACAAACTTCTCTATTGTAGCACCGAAATCAGGCTGAAATGGGTCAACTGTTTGGGAACAATTTTGTCACTGCTTCTTTCCTGATGGAAGCAAGTGTGAAGTTACCTGATTGAAACTAAACATGAAAATTCCATACAAGTTAAAAACTACTACAAAACATTAAAAATAAAGACATAGACAATGGAAAGCAAGTGTTTAAGCAATGTGCATTCCACTGCATGTCAGAAGCAAGAATGGAGAGACTGCCGAGACAGGGTGGAGCACGCACAAGCTTTCCTGGCCAGACACCATCTTGAAATGCATTCCAAAATGGACCTTTAATATTAAAGGCATCGAAGGAGTGAAGAAAGGCAGTTTATTTTCTTTGAATTGGTACACATGCATTTTAAAGTGTTGGGAAGGAAATTGTTTTTTAACGCCCAGTCAACCTCAAACTGTCAGAAAACCACCGTAACATTAACACTAACAATAAACAACAGGGCAATAATGCTCACTGTCTTGAGCATTTGAAACTTTTAAAGTGTGCATCTACTGAGAGATCTGAAATACATGTACGTTTAAAAAAAGAAGAAGAATGTTGAACTCTGCCTTGGAAAATGCTGCTGTAAATATGTGTAATAAATCAAGACAAGCACATCGTGTTACAGATTTTTAACTTAAGTGTCTAATGTTACAACTTTTAAAATTCAGCATGCAGTGCAACCACCTAAGACCTTGGACCATTGCCTTCAAGAACAAATTCTGCTTCAGACAGAAAGTGTCCCAAATATCGCACCTGTATGTATTCCATCTTAATATTGTTTTTCCTAACAGGAAGAAGGAGGTAAACCCAACCAATTTGTTCTAGAGGTTTTAAGTGTGTATGATTGTAAGGTGCCTTCTGAACTTGGTGGACATTATATTCCTTGTCCATGAACTTGCTGGATGCTAAAGTCACTGTGGAACAATGGCTTTGTCATTACGAACACTCTGATCCACATAAACATATTATGAAACAGCACTTGGTATATATACACCCACAATTACACACGCTCACAAGCACTCGCATACACCCACACCTACACACATCCACATGCGCACTCACACATGCATGCATGCAAATTCTGAAGTTCACTTGTTACCTGGGTGCAAACATACCACACCCTGTGAAGCCAATGATCTAGTTCTAACAAGGAGAACATGTGCTCAGTTTTCCCATGCAGAGTGTGGCTCAGGGTGGCCCTGGAGGTGACACAAAACATAACAGCATTTGATGGTAAGCCCCTAAAGAAACGCTCCAACACACTGGCACAACCTCTAAAGTGAGTGATGATATAGATGAGGAAGTTGGCTGACTGCGCTAATGACTAGTCCATGGTAAATATCCGTGAAGCAATGTCATCGATGACCCAGTCGATGCCCACAAGCAGGTTTTCCCCAGTAACTGCACTACAGTCCTGTATCAGCCAGTGGTGTGTTTGGATGCTGTCCAGGTCCAATGCCTGCACAGGCAGGAGGCATTTTGTCATGTATAACTGAACCAGCATAAGATGAACTTTCAGATGGAAGTTCTACTTCAAGTCCTCTGCAGAGAAAAGGAATGAATGACAAGGCTGCCTTTGTATTATGTACAAGATAAGATGCAGCTTTGTATGTTTAGATCAAGAGATGGTAGGTACAATGAAGACAAACACCCCCCCCCCCCCCCCCCACCCCGGGGACAGCTCCAATGAGCACCTCTCCCTGTCCAGCACAGATGCAGGATGTTCAGCATGGATACAACATGTGCACTAAAAAAACAGCCTTTGGCCAACAAGAGTAACACCCAAAACACAATGACCCATACACCTGTCCACAAATGCAGGCATGTATGTGCACACACACACAAACACACACTATCAGAAGGATCACTTGAAGAGGTGAGTTTATAGACGAGATCTGAAAGGTGAGACTGTGTCTGACAACCTGACTTTGTATGGGGCAGTGTTCCAGACAGCATGGCATAACAAAATAATCTGACCTACAGGCTCACCCTGGACATCTTTTGGTTTCTGCTAGTCTGACTTCCTCAAAGTACTCAGTGGTCCAGCAAGTATATGACTCATGAACAAATGGCAACTCTTTCATTGTCTGCAAAGTTAGTGTGAAAATTTTGCATCAGTGACAATTGATAACGTAATCTTCAAAGCTGTGGATACACAGAAGAGATTTATTTTATTTTAAATGCATGAAAAGAAAAACAAATATTTACCTGTCTAATTTCCTGTGCGGTGAGGGCACCTGGCAGGTCCTGTTTGTTTGCAAACACCAGTAAGGTGGCTCCTGCTAACCTCTGCAAATGATGAACTTATTACTGAGGAAACTATTGATCATTTAACGCTTTGACCACACACAAACATGTGACATTTCAGTTGATCTGTGCTTTTTTCTTCTTTTTCTATCTTTAAAAATCCAGTTTGGATGAATTGACCACACACAAACATGTGACATTTCAGCTGATCTGTACTTTTTTCTTCTTTAAAAATCCAGTTTGGGTGAATTGACTATACACAAACATGTGACATTTCAGATGATACATGCTTTTTTCTTATTTTTCTCCCTTTATAAATCCAGTTTGGATGAATCATTTATCAGTGTATGGTCAGGTGAAGAAAAAAAATGTAATGGAATTTAGACATTGTTTTGGACACAGTAAATTTAACGAAACATGAAATAAAGTTAATCCTTAATTTAAATCTGACTGGATAAACATTATTAAGGATTCATTTTTTTCACTCTCATCTCCATGACCTTGAACTTAACCATGACCAAATTCAAAGTCACTGTATGTAAAACAACTGTAAAAATACAACCCAAAGCCACTGAAGAAAATGCAGGCAGCTTCTACAAGTATGTAACAACCATACAAAGTTTGAACTTGATCTGATATTGTGATAAAGAAAAAGGTTACCTTTGCAACACCTAAGTGGACTTGAAATTATGTCTAGGTTGCTGAAACAAGTACTGAAGGTGAGCCCCTGTGTAAAAGTGTAAAGCTCAGTGGCTGTCTTCATCAGGCAAAGTTTAAAAGATCTCACAAAAGTAGTGATAGTCTCAATAACAGAACTTTTTTTGTTCAAGTTTTTAGATGGCTTCATGGCCAGAGACCACAGAACTGGAAGAACATGTATCACTGCCCAGACTTATGAGTTTTCATTTTCATATATATATAAGTGTCAAAAGGCTTGGGTGCTTTTCCAAGATTTCTGAGCATCTAGAAATAAGGTGGATGTCCACGCAACCCCCTCCTCCCCCCCCCCAAAAAAAGGAAGGAAGGAACAAGTTTTTTTCTCCCAATGGTTTTTAAATTTTTTGTATATAAATATATAACTACATGATACAGAGGGAAAAGCACCCATGAAAATGCACCAAAACAAGCAACACAGGTTTCCACCTCTTCCACCAGCAGACCATGAAGTTCTCCCTTACAGTCAGCCAGTCGCATGCGGTCAGCACTGTCTACTACCCACACCAGGCCGTCTGTACTTTCAAAATAGTTTCTCCAGTAGGACCGTAGTGACTTCTGGCCACCCACATCCCACACATTCAGTTTGAAGCTGCAGACATGATAAATGCCATTAGAACAACAGGAACAGCAAAGCTGTCAACTTGAATTCAATTTCAAAACAGTGTGCATTCTCAAAGTAAAGCCAAAAGTCTCCTTCTAAAGTTTACCAAATGAAAACTGAACTACAACATGCGGATTAAATATAATCAGTCCTGTGCATTTAAATTTTAATTCAAGAAAACTCCTACCTAGCACTTTAATAAAATGAATGTACCAACTCAACCATCCTCCTGCCATTCATTTCTACTTTCACTGATATCAGTGAAAATAAGGTATATATATATATATATATTCAAATTCTAAATTGGTAAATGAGCACTTCAATAAAATTAATCTTTCCACGGTGCTGTCAGCAGACATTAATTTACATCAGACTTAAATAGTATTTGTTTACATGCCATCCACCAAGCCAGTGGAACCTAGACTGTCCACAATCTCTATATTACTAATACTATTAAGTATTATGTTACATTTAACTTTTTTTAAGGGGAAGAATGAAAACTAAGTAAAAACAACAGTACCCTCTGTGTTCTAGTGTCTTGATGTTGAAGCCCAGAGTAGGTGAGATAGTGTCAATGTCTTCACCATTAAATTTCTTCAGGATGGTCGTCTTCCCTGCATTGTCCAAACCACTGTACTGGGTTAAGGATAAAGAAGAAAAACAGGCAAACAAACAAACAACAACAAAAAACAGAAGTCCAACCTGTAGTAATTCTCAGTCCATGAACTGAAATGAAAAACAGCTTTACAAAATTGTCAATGACCTTGTGGATATTGTCCCAGGTCAGTTCTCCACTCCGGGCTTCACTAGAACCAGATGAAAACCAAATGACATCTCTTCAGTAGATCTGAAGTGAGCAAAAACAAATGCCTTCAAATTCAGTTTCTTCTCCAAGACCATTACAGTCTGGGGTACTTTACCAACATTGGTCCCATAGAGGAATACTGTGGACTCAGAAATAAAGGTCCCTCTGTTCAAAACCCAGAGCTGACAAGTTACTGAAGTTAGTGTTTTTCATTAAAAACCTGGAGAGGGTCTGAATACAGCCACACATGCTTTACCCACTGCCAGGAATTTCTTCCTTTTCCCAATGTCTACCTTCCCAGTCCATTTACCATATTTTTTTCTCCAAATCCTCTCCATACATTCTGTTAGTTTGGGCAAATGCAGTTTCCCACATAGGTCCTTGGATATAAAAAGCTCACCTGGCTCTAGTGACCAGTGATTTAAGCTGGTTCCTGTGGCGAGTTCCTACAGAATATATATTGGTAACATGTTACTGTGCATTGTTAAATAGACAGATGGTTGTTGTTTTTAATGCTGTAATAGTGAGTTAGACAAACTTGTGATTTAGTGGCTTGTGGTTTGAACTGATATATAACAGAATTTTGAATGTGTGAACTGCAGTTTGTCTTGAAGTGAATGCAGTTGGTGGGACATTAAAATCCCAAAAGTAACTAACATACTACTAACAAGAGTAGCACAAGCCCCCACTCAGACACCATTCAAGCAGCAGCTCAATAGATTTTTCTTTTTTAGTTTCTGATCAATCTTTTATACTTAGCTAAAGCAGGGTAGATGACAGCTAGAACTATGTTGGCTGAGGTATTACTCCAGGGACCACAACAGTAGCTTATTGCTCTATCTGGATACCTGAAAATTAGGATAAAGACAATTCACAGCTGTACAGTTCACCATCTGACAGTTCACAATGGACAACCAGAGACCCCAGACAAATCATCACTGACGGAACAAGTATGTACTGCTGTGTGATATTGTCTGAAATGAACTTAATCACACACACACACACACACACACACACATGTAAATTATATTATAACCTGGAATGGCTGCCTTCTCTGTTAATGCTGACAATCAATGGGTGATGGTTACTGGTGGTGAATTGTACTAAGTTACTGGGGGTTTTCTGCAGGGAAATGACCAGTGGTGAATTGCCAGGTGGTGAACTATCGGCAATCTGAAAATTAGTTGATCTTGATCTTGATCATCTTGGTGTCTTTTTTTCTGCTCATTTTCTTTTGTTTCTTTCTCAAACCTGTTGCACCATGTACACAAAGTGAAATAGGTGTAATTATTGACAACCTGACTGGAGAAAACTGTGTTCCCTCCTGCAGAACAAAATACTGATGGATGTCATTCTTCCCAAGAACATCCAGACTGGAATGGTCTGCCGCAGGAGCTTGCTGTGGCTGCCATCCTGGACTGCTTCAAGTCCAGGCTTGCTTCCTACCTGAAACCCCCGTTACCAAACCCATCCAAACATCCCCGCCCCTCACCCACCCCCCTTCCCCAACCTACATCATCCTATCCCCATTGCCTCTGATCCATATCCATGCAACCCTACAAATGCAATCTCCTACAGCAAATAACCCCACATAATGTCATAATCTTCAACATGTTTAAGTTGGATAGGGTGGGGGGTGGGGCGGGATGGGGAATGATTTGATTTTGAAAATCTTGATTCTATAATTTGAAGATATTACAATAATTAGATAAATTACTGGAAAGGCCGTACGTACAGTGCCCCCTCAACGAATCAAAACAATATCACCACAACAACAAAATCAGCATAAGATTGAAATATGGGTTGAGGATACAGCATGAGAAGCCTGACTTCCTTCTCTTTTTGTTTCATTTTCTTCAAAATCGTTAGCAACCCCATCTTACTCACAGCGTGATAATTTACGGAAGTGGAACTCTTTACAAAAAGAGGGAATTTAGTACACAAACATGGCGGGTGTCGGATCAGACGGCTGGACTTCCGACATCAGTGACAGATTGAATTTGTTTTAATCAGACGTTATCCCGAATGACAAGTTCTGTTATTCAAGATTGTTCACGGATGCATTGTTAATATGCATGTATCATAGGATATTTTAAACTGTATATTTTGTCGCGGTTGTGTTATTTTTTGGGGGGTCAAAATTATGTCGATAGCAACCGGATCAAGCGACTCGAAGTTAAAATTATCGCTGCACGATCAAATATTTAATTTTGACGTCGCTGAGCCACGACTGCATCCAAAAGGTTTCACTGTTTACAAGGTTACTTGCAGGGTAAGTCCAGCAGATTTCTTTGAACGTAAAGAAAAACTATGGCAATGGTAGCATTGGTACTCTTCAGTTCCCTTTTTAAATAGGTAAATCCACCCCTCACACAAGTAGTAATACTGCTACTAGACACTAGTAGCAGTAATATAGTAGTAGTACGGTACTAGTGCCAGCAGTGGTAAATACACAGTACTGTAGTAGTGGACAAAGAAACGATGGTGAGAGTTGGACAAACGCTCACTGTACCCGTCGCAAGCATGAAGGGGTAGACAAACGCTCCTCGGCATGAAGATTTAAGATGTGTACAACCTACAGGTCTATCTAACTTCTAAGTATCATAATCATAAATTGAACAGAATTATTGCTGTGGCAATTTATGTTATCCACAGTTAGCCTCATCAGTTCCATGCCCTCAAATGCTATGTATATACACAGGAATGATACAGAATGAATTGATCCGTGTTTACAAATGTCAAAGTAGAGCACTTAACACTTGAAATTTGTTACACACACACACACACACACACACACACACACACACACACACACACACACACACACACAGAGTTCATTGAAAAAAATTGGACTGTCCAAAACTGACTAAAATATTATTATGTATGTATATAAATTATATACTACTAGTAATAGAGGAAATCATAATGGTAAAATTTAAATTGTCATCCGTTGCACTTTGGCAATGGCATACACACGTAAAAGTGACATATGTATGTATTATATATATGTTTATGAAATACGTCTGTTGAATACAGTGTAATCATATTTCATCCATTGTGGTGTATGTGTGTGAAAACACTGACAAGGAAAATTTAGGTACTGTGTCAGCAAAATTCAACTCAGGAGAATTCAGCAAAACGACTTATTTTGCTTTTATTTTATGTACCACCAGAGTTAGAAAGGGAGCTGGGAATGGGATGTTTGAACAAGGATTATTTTGTCTGAAGTCAGTAAGAAATTGGTCTCAGTCAGTGATATAGGACTCATATTGGAGGAAAACACAGTATAATTTAGAATAGGTTATTAAGTTAAATACACTGCTGTACAATAGAATTGTATTATCAGTTGATGTACAGGAATTTGCCTTCTGATTGCCGAATAAAGTTACTCTCACTTAGTCTCAGCCACTGGAACTAAAAGAATGGAAATTAAACAAAATGTTTAATTACTTTAAATCATTATGATGATATGTATCAAAGATTCAAACAGTGAAACAATTGGAAAGAGGGGAAACAAAACAAAACAAAAAACCTCAAAGCAATCAAAGGTTCATTTTGTCAGAAACATGGGCATAGTATGAAACCTGAACTGGTACAAAAATGGTTTGGTTGATTTGATTTTTTAGATTAATTATACTCTGAATATGATAACTGATTGAAAAAAGAAAGAAAAGAAGACTGTCATTCTTGTCGTTGTTAACTAATGCTGTTTTGCTTTTGTTCTTTTCAGTACTTTGCTATTGATCGTCCAGAGAGTCTTACTGTGGTGGGTAACATTTATCTGTATTAATACTAATAGTATTACTATTAGGTTTGCAGAACTTAGAACTGTAGTTAAGTGAAAGTTGAAGCTTTAATTTTATTCTCTCAAGTGTGTATTAATGACAATGTCCATACATATACTTAATTTCATATTACATGCTGTTAATCTTTAGGTGCGTAAAGCTGAAATACAATGTATTGCTATACATATTTTGAAATGCGTGTGCATACAAAATTAAAGCACATGCTGACACAGACACATGTCTACAAGTCTGCATGCATGCGTGTGCGCTGACATGCATACCAATGTTATTACCATTGTGTGTGCATACACAAACACACTCAGTGTACGCACACATATTGTATACATATACATTGATTGTAACTTTGATAATGTATAAATATGCATAGGATTTGTGCTATGAATAGGTCATGCAAACATGCACAGTCACTCACTGTATCTGTCTAGTGTGCAGTGTTTTCATGATGTTGCAATCACAAACATATAAAAATTATAATATATTATGCACACATGCTTGCATGCACCTGTGTGCACTTGCACACACATACACACATAATTATTAGAGAATTTTCATCAAACAAGTCAGATTAGTAAGAGAGTCTCTCCCCCACCCCTACCCCCACCACCCAAAAAAGGAGAGGAAGATGGAGAAAAAAGGTGTTTATTATCTTATGTGTAATGTTTTTTATTGTGTAGGTGGTGACTTGGAAGCGTTACAATGACTTCAAGAACCTGTACAAGGCGATGGTTTCCTTGCACAAGGCTTTGCACAGGCGGGATGCATTTCCAGTGTTTGCCAAGCCCAAAGTGTTTGGTGAGACAAACCATTGTGACTGATAGTGTGGCAAGTCCATGTAGCATTTGTTGGTCCTGGAAGGGGACCCTAAGCCAAGAAGCACCCCGGGCCCTGTTGACAGGAATGTAGAAAAAAGACGAAAAAAGACTCAGAATTGTTTTTTTGCTTGACTGGTGGTCTACTGTAATTTTCAGACTATAAGGGAATACTTTTTTCTCTCTCTTTTCTAGAATTTGACCCCTGTGCCTTATAGTTAGTAGCACCTTATTTGTTAATAAATTTCAGCTTGCATGCTTTTCCAAATAATGAAAATGACTGTTTTGAACCTAAATTGGTTGCCGTATCAGATTGAAATAGAAGCCACATACCATTGCAAAGTGATCAGTGATACTTTCCAGGCTAGTGACAGAGGCATGATCCCATAAAAGGGATTTGGAACGATCCTATGGGCCGATTTGTACCGTCAGTGTACATGGCATTTACTTGATTATCGAAGGTGGAAGATTATGAAAGAAACTAAAAACCAAACACACACTAACATTGAATACTGAGCAGCCTCGAGTTCAACATTGTTTCATTATCAAGTCCTGTGCTTGAGTATTTGGAAAATGATGCTGGGTACTGTTCTGATTGGTTCAAACTTTCTGTGAATGGAAAATTCACTGAATGTTTGCATTTTCTGGTATTATAGCACAGTGGCATTTTCCTTTGTGTTTGACTTATGTACATCCATAACGTTTTGCTCACTGGCTAGGACACTGCCAAAGTTGCACTGTAAATGGTATATATATATATATATATATATATGGATCACCCTATGATAAGGCTTATTTATCTCTGGATTTTTTAAAACTTGAGCCAGATTTTACCTTATATCCAGAAGCACTTTGTAGTATGGAAATTACAGCAGTTTGTTGGAAAAAAGAAGAAGAAAAAAAGGTTGTGTGAAAACACAGCTGTAAGTGCTGCCATTTTGTGTTGACAATTCTCAGTGTGACATGTTGAGCAAGGCTGGCATGTGTGGCAGAAATGTATACATGATTATGTCATGAGCCAGCCTTGTTTTGCTTTTCCTTGGCAAAGAATGAACCAAAATGTCTGTTTACTGAGGAATTTGAATTTGAAGCAAAAAAACCAAAAGTACTTCCGTTGTGTAATCAATGAAGTAGAACAACTATATAATGCCTACAAGTGCAAATGGAAATGCTGTGTTGTGTGTTTTCTACTTTCAGGCCAGCTTAGTCTTTGCTTGGGTCCCCCTTTGAATGCTTTACTCGCATGCTAGTTGAGAGTTACCGTAGGTGATTCAGGTCTTTGTTGTTGCATTTCTTTGACATATTTTAAGTGCTATTTAACTCCCTTGTTTGTTGGTTTCTGCTGAAGGAGAGCCTAAACTTTGAACTTTGAGTTTGAAGAGAACTAATGTGTGCAGAAGAGGCAGAGGTAGATTGAGGATGACTGACTGACTCATTCGCTCACACATTCACTCACTCACTCATTCATTCATTTACTGACTTTCACTGAAACAAGCAAGCAGTCAGACATGCAGTCGAACAATCAGATGGTTTGCTATGTACTTGAAGCCCTTGCCCATGACATTTACATTACAAGTCATCCGGTGATCTGTAATGTATAATGATTGGAATTATTTTCCCTGTGCAGGACGTTTTGATGAGGCAGTGATAGAGGAGAGACGACAGAGTGCATTAGCACTGCTCAACTTTGTCGGCACCCAGCCACATCTGTACAAGTCACATCTCTTGGCTCGATTCCTAGCGGTGCGTACCTTGTGTTGCATGCTTCCCTTCCTATTTTCATGCACCAGTGATTAACCTTAGTGTTGGAAAACCAAAGCTGTTGATGACACTTCATGGAGAGAGCCTGCATTGAACATGTCACGTGGAATGTGTGAAGTGCTTATGATGAGCGGTTTGATTGTTTTGTTACTTATGCAAATGCTGTATGTGGATGTCTATTTCAGAGAAGGCCACGGTCACGAAACCTAAGAACAAAATGCATGAGTAAGCCATGTTGTTATTAGGTTTTGCTAACTTTTGATGGTGATATTTGTGCTTTTATGTGGTATAGACTGAAAATTTTATGCATAGTAATTTTATTCCTGCTACAAGCATTACTAAGATTCGCCAGTAAAAATGTTTTCCTTGTCAAATGTTGAAACTCACAGGATGGCCAGGTAGACGCGGGCAAGCCTACTCTCCTTGCCCCCCATTCTGCCGCAAGGGACGTCAAGAAGCCTTCCACTCTCGACATCCTGACCTCTTTGGAGGATGGACAGTCTCATCCCAGTCTTGTTCCTGCCACAGCTTCAGCCTCAGCCCTACCCCCCGCGGGGTCAGCCCCTCCCCATGGCAGCAGCAAAGAGAGCCAGGGAGAAGGCCAGGAGAGAGTCAGTCACAGTGACGGGGACTCTAGCTTGCAGCAGTCTTTGGAAGTGTCTGTGTGAGTGAACTTTGCTGTGGAGATATGCACAGGTGTTGTGCTGTGGTTACTCTGTACTTCTTCCTAACAGATTTTGTTTGCGTCTTTTTTCCTTCTGTTTGGCTCAGTCAGTCAGCGTATTCATTTGCACCTCCATCTTCAGGAAGATGGAAGACTGAAAAGCTCATGTGATCATTTTTGCATGCATGTGTGAACTCACCCACATAGATATAATTTATGTGGATCTATCTATCTGTCTATATATATATATATATGCAAGTCCACCCTTGCATGACCGTATGCATATACATGCACCCACCCATCAGGCAGACCAGCTAAGCCAAGTAAGATAAAGAGAAAAAATGGAATCAATGGGAAATCTGAAAAGACAAATGTCATTGACAGAAATGGAACCATGCTATCATTTTACTCTCTTCATCTCCAAACATCTGCAGGGATTGTGGAAGTTTCCACAAGCGCCAGACTCCGTCAGTATGGACTCATCGACAGCACGTACACCTATCCATCTGATCCCCAGACCGACTAAAGCTAATAAGATTTTTTTTAAAGGGAATCAGTGGGAAATCTGAACAGACAAGTGTTGTTGCCAGCAGAAACGGGACCATGTTTTTATTTTACTCACTCACTCCAGCCCCAGACCTCTGGAAGATAAAAAAGAAAAGAAAAAGGAATCAGTAGGAAATCTGAACAGACAAGTGTTATTGTCAGCAGAAATGGTACCCTTTCTTCCATTTTACTCCAGACCCAAACATCTGGAAGGAACATGGAATTTCCCACAAGTGCCAGACTCCATCAGTCTGGACTCGTCAACAGGCGACGATGACACTGACACGGGGGACATGGACTCCATCCTCAGCTCCTCCCTGCCTGATGCTGACCTCAGCTTGTTTGACCCGCTGCGGCCAGACACAGCAGCAGTGGAGGATGCAGAGGGGGCTGCAGGTATGTTGGTGTTTGCATCACTCTGATTGATCTCTGGCATGCACTGGTTTTAGTGCTTATTTTTTTTACTGTGAGGATGGGAGAGATCCGTTTTAGAATAGGAGATTGATTGCTGTCTTTTGGTGAGGCTGTGTCGGGTGAAACCGTAGATTCAACCTTAAAGACTAAATAATTTTATGACAAGATCTGCATAGACAAAAATCTCTTGGAATGTAACCCATTGTGTTCCAACAAAATATCCAATGAAAAAACAGGTTCTGGTAAATAACTGGTGTATGGCATGCTTTGGATACAATGTTAACCCCCCTGTCCTCTATTGCAGCATTTTAATAAGATCATATGAAACTGACAATTACAAATGTCTCGGTTCTGCCGTGCTGGCAGTCTTCTATTTTGCTGAAGAAAAAAGCATCAAACTTATCCATTCATAAAGGACTGGTTGTAACAAAGTGCAATTCTGAATGCAGTTTGGCCCAAAGTAAGAGATGGAAGATAACTATTCTCAGAGAGCACTGTGTATTTTTGTTCAATCAAGTTTTTATGGCAAATCACTGCACAAAATATGAATCTGAAAATTCTGTATTCACAACATGTGTTTTATAGATGCTGAATCTCCAATAGGAGCAGTTGCTTGGCCTCCACAGGTGGCCACCTAGTCAAGAATACGTTTGCCGGTCACATGGTTGTAAATCCAGTGATCTGAAATGCCCAAAGGGAGACCTTTAAGAGCCAAGCTTCTAAAATGCATTCTCTTTATTTTTGAGCAGTTTTCTGATTGTGAACAAAACACTTTGGATGCAAAGTGTGGCCCGTGTTTTGTGCTGCTGGTTGCAACGTTTACTCGAGCTCCCGTGTGTTCTGTGTCCATCAGCCAGCATGCCCAGAACCAACAGCTGGTTGACGGAGGCTATCTCCACCTGTGCCCACATGGATGACATCTCTCTGGCAGCCACAGATAATGGGGCAGCCGACCTTGCCAAAATGCCTGGCAGTCTCACCTTGGGTGAAAACATCCTCTCAACATCCTTGGATCCGAAGGCATCATTGTCTCCTCACCACAGTGGGCGTTCCAGCTCCCAGAGTTTTAATGGCAGGTAAAGATGTCACAATAATTATGATTGTGCAGTTGTTTGTGGCAGGTCCATTGGTATTAGAAATATGTGCTGATCAACATGATGCCTGTCCATGATGTACAAGTACTAGTTGTTGCACATCATTTTGTGTGTCTGTGATGTGTAAATACTAGTTATTGCACATCATTTTGCCTGTCTGTGATATGTAATTACTAGTTCTTGTGCATCATTTTGCCAGCCTGTGACATGGAAGTCCTAGTACTTACACATCATTTTGCCTGTCTGTGATACATACAAGTACTAGTTCTTACATACATTTTTTTTATTTTTTTAGTAAAACAAATTTGTGATGAAATTATTTATAATTTTCGCAGGATGATTTTTTTCCCCAGGACTGATTTTAAGAATGATAACTTAATAAGCAAAATTTTGTTTAGAATGGGCTTTTTTATAGGTTTAGTACAGAATGAAAATGAAGCAAAATAGATGATAATTTACTTATGGCTGTGCATTGTTTTCTGTTTGATATACATTGAACAGTGTCTGTGTGTCAGGAAAGAAAAGCAAAGTGTAACATGACATTGTACCAACAGTGCTGACATAAGGAAGAGCTCTGGAGGGTTGCTGGTGGAAGTCGGTTCTGGAGACGAGAATTTTGTGCCACTGGACATAGGTGGGCGTAACAGCCGAACAGAGAGCAAGGTGTCTTGTGGGAAGGGTGACATTGACCTGTCCAGCATAAGCTCCACATGCAGCCATAGCGTCAGTTCTGCTTCCGCATCCAGTGCTATGTCCACACCTTCACATTCTACATGGTAAGATTCTGTCATGTGATTTGTGTTGTAACATATACTTTCTTCTTCCTCCATGGGGCTGCCTTCATCATTTTCAAGATTCTGTCACAGTCATGTTTGTTGCAAAGCGGGACAAAAATGGATATGATCACAATCATGTGATGGTCTGTTTGATAGTTGTGTTCTGCTAATGTTTTACCAGTATACCATAACCCTTGTTTTAAAACAGTTGCTTGCCTTACTGAATTAACTGGCCAGGCCTGACTTTCCTGAGGTGAAGTAAGGAGGGAAGTTCATGTTTGACTAGTTGTAAGAATAAGTTCAACCTTCTGCTGAATTTCTGATTATATGCACCTGTGTTAACTATCATTCACAGTGGTACTTGCTGATAATAGAGGGTTCAGGGCTTCCAGTATCCATAGCAACAGCAACCAATCAGAGCGCCACTAATAATGTTCTGCATGAAAGGCCTGTAGAGAGGCCACCATGTTTTGCCCCCCAGGCTAAAGCATAGCAGCAGAGCAAAGACACAAGGAATGGAGCACATACATTTATTCATGATGAGAGGTATCGGCTGCTATCAGATTGCATCCATTTGAATGCTGGAATTGGCCTCAGATCATTGTGAGCATGGTGGCCCAATTGAAAACCTGTGTAAATGTAACTACTGGAGGTGAGGCTTTGAGCACGGCTTAGAACTTGTCTAGTTCTTTGTGTTGCTGGTTTAAGCTCTGCCTTCCATTGGACAAGGCTCTGTGATGGCGTGAGGTGTAGAGCTGTGAAGGTAAATAGCTGATCAGTCTTTTAGCATTTCACTGAAGTACAGAACTGTGAAGGTAAATAGCTGATCAGTCTTAGCGTTTCACCAAAGTACCAATGGCAAGTTCTAAGAAGAAGCTGAATTTAAAATTATGATCATCAGTAATAGTAGTAGCAGGAGTATCATTATTATTGACTGAAAATGTGCTGTACAACCCTAGTAGTGATTGAGTGACTGGCACTCCATGATTGATGTCTACAGGAGTGGATCCTTGCGAGATCCTTCCAGTGCTAAACCCACCCCGTCCTCGTCCCCCTCCCGTAAAGCTCCTGGGCCCAGCTCTGCGGCTGCCTCTCTCGCCTCTCTCAGCCCTTCTGCAAGCCCTGCCGGAAGCCCTGCTCGCAGCCCTGGTAAAACACGGTCACCCACTGTAAGCAGCGTCTCCACCATGGACCTGGGGGGCAAGGAAGACTACATCTACATGGCTGCAGGGCAGGTTGGAAGGCTGCTTCTCCCATTTTTTGTTTTTGTTTATTTCATGAATGTGTGTTGTAAACATGAGCTTCTTTTGCAGACTGCCTTTGTTTTGGGAAAGGTAAAAGCCACATGAAATTGTATTACTCTTTTTTGCCACTGCTCTTCTCAGTTGTAATACAGCACAATGACTTGGTCATATTCTTAGTGCTAGCATCGAGCAAATTAGTGAGGGCATTTTGGTATTGACAGTGAATTGGTGGGAAGGATCTGAATCTAGATTTTTTTACATTTTTTTTTAACGACATTATCATGTATTTATCTTTCACAGCCTCCAGTAAGATCTGCTTGATCATCTTAGGACTCATGTTTCTGTGTAATTTTTTGATGAGGACCTCTGGGCTGCCTCTACTTCACATGACTGAGTTTTACATTTTCATGCCAGTTCTAGTGACCTTGATCTAATGTCAGCTCATATTGGTGCCAGAAACATGTGTTAAAAGTTGTATTTTCTCATTTGGTTTTGAGTTGAATGCAGTTGAATGCAATGTGTGTGTGGTTGTTACATGCATGGGCATGATATGTTCAAAAAGCTCTGTGAATTTTGGATTGGATGTTGTCAGTCTACGACTGAATGATACTTCTAAAAAAAACTTTTTTTGTGTGTGTGTGTGTTGGCTTTCTCTCAGCGACTATATAATACTGACCATTGAAACTTTGTGTGATAATAAGCTGACCTGAGCTCTGCACATTTATATTGGTTTTGATAATTTGGACCTTTTTTTGAAAGTTGCAGGGGAATTTGAAAAGAAAGAAAAAAAGGTTAAATGTTTTTTGAATGGGAGTCAGCTGAGCATTTATTCTTCTTGTTGTATGTGTCTCCAGATCTGCCTGGCACAGAACAGTGAAGCAACTGGGCAGTACCAGCTTGCCTTCAACTACTACAAGACAGGCGTTGGCATCCTGCTGCAAGGCGTCCAGGGGGACACCAACAAAGCACGACGGGATGCAGTCAGGCGGAAAACAGCTCAGTACTTGATGAAAGCTGAGGACTTGTACAACAGGCACTTGGCGATGGAAAAGCTGGACGAACGTCGATGGGCTGTAAGACACATGCCTCCAAAGAAAACTTTCCTTCTGTTTATGCATTATTCTGTGTTTGAGTCGGGTGATGTTCTCTGTAAGTTTGGTGCCATGAGTCTGAAACCTTGACAACATGTATTGATTTTGGTGTCTCATGTGTTCTGTTCAGGCTGATCATTCTTTCTTAAAATGGTTTTTCCCGTTTGGTTACTAACAACTGCTGTGCTTCTTTAAGGAACAGATTAAAGGAGAACGGAGACCGTACAGCATGTCAGACATATTTTGAGCTGGATTCACAGATTTCTGTTGTGCCAGATAAACATTTTGAAAATATCGTTGTGATGAAAACCAAGGTCGTCCTTTTGGTGTCACATGTGTTCTGCTTCAGGTTGATCTTTTTTTCTTAAAATGGGTTTTTCCGTTTGGTTACTAACAACTGCTGTGCTTCTTTAAGGAATAGATTAAAGGACAGCATGTCAGTCATATTTTGACTTTGATTTACAGATTTGTGTTGTGCCAAATAAACATTTTGAAAGTATCACTGTGATGAAAACCAAGGTCATCCTTTTGTTTTTAGGCGGACAGTTACGTGTCACCGTCACTAGAGCTGGATCCATCGTTCGCTTTCATCCGTGGCTTTGGGCGGGAGCTGCGGAGCTACCAGGTCCTGGGAACCATTGACAAAAATGTTCTGGTCCTGGACAGGTCCACTGAGGAGACTTTTGTCATCAAAGTGAGTGCCGAGGCACAGGTATTTTGATTACCTGTATGAAGTGATACAGACCTGTCTGCGCTGTGCAGTTTGTGTTACTGAAACTGGCACCCAGGTGCTGCTGGGCTGGAGTCTTTTTGAGCCTGCTGCTGGAAGCTTATGCAAGTAACTTGTACCATTAAGGTGCATGTAAGTACAGGTGCACTGATTTAGAAGAAACAACAACGGGGTCTTAGAAGACAGTAAGTAAGTCTACAGTGAAAGCTTTTCACAGAGATAGTACACAGATTAAAGGATGTCAGTCAATGCTTCTCCTCATACTCTGTTTTCGATATGCATGAAAAAGGCCTAGTTTTGACCTGACAGCAAACCTGCAGGCCCCTTTAGAACAAGGCATGTTGAGAGGGGCTAAAGCGTCTCTTTCGGTTGCAGACGATCCAGAAACTGGCCACGGGGGCTCTTGGCTCCGACCCCACCAAGCGCAGCATTTTACCCACAACATGCCCTTACATGGTCAACCTGCACAGGTTCTTTGAGACGGACAATGCCATCTTCCTACTTCTGCAGTATGCTAGCGGCGGGCGCCTGTGGTCCTACATTGCTGGATACCTGCAGCAGTCTTCAGGTCGGGCCAATGCCACTGGTGATGGTGACTTCCCCAGTGGAAGAGGCACTGGCAATGTTTACATGGGACAGAAGATGCATCTGGACTCTAATGTTGTCCCGCAGGAAAGTAGCCCAGGCAGTAAATGGTCCCCACAGAAGAAGGAATCCCCCCAAAAGCCAGTGTTGTCCGAGGCAGGTGTTAGGTTTTCGGAGTTAAGGGCCGCGGTTGTATCTCCAGATGCTGACGTTGGTGGCACGTTCAAGGCTGTGAATGGTGCTGAGCAAGAACTGGAAATCTCCAGTGCGGAGAATGAGAGCGTTGTTATACAAGGTGATAAACATTCTAGTTTCGCAGATGATTCGTTTGATCCTCATCGATTGTCCAGCCTCTCCTCGGATGAGTTTCATCGCTCGTTCAGCCAGGAGGAGGAGGAGGAGAGCAAAGACCATTTTCCAACAAAGGGCAGTGCCGGTGAAGCGGCTGAACGCTTCCAAGATCTCCTGCAGCAGAACACAGTCAACTTGGAGAACTTCTCCATCAACAGTTTTGACAGTGACACCGCTCGACTTAGCAGTACGTTTTCTACTAGTGATGCTTCTGCTGACCTTGACACCTCCTCGGGCCAGGCTTTTTCACCTCACTCCGGGCATGGGCCTCTCTCCACCATCCCTGATGAAGTTTTCTCCAGTGATATGCCATCTTCACTGCTTTCGTCAGCTCAGAACGAGGATGGCAGTTTAGAAGTCACAGACATATTGGAGAACTCTCGCAAGCTGCTACGCACAGTGGAACGAACATTGTCTAAAGTGGAGGATGAGGATGGATCAGTTTCCAAAGACTCAGACACCCCCCAGGTGTCTGACGACACCAGCCAAAGAGACTGTTCCAAAACTTCCACCGACTCCAACGACTCACCGGAAATCAGTATTTACGACTCACACACACATTCTGATGATGATTCAGTGGACAACAGTGCAGCTGCTGAAGATAAGGTAGTCAGCGAGAAGAGTGAGGCTGATTCAGTTAGTATGTCGCAGTCAGGACTCGTAGAACAGTGCAATGAACCGGTGAAGCTCACAGAGGTTGCAGCTAGTCAGAGCAGTGAGGACGACGCAAGTGCTTGGGGTGGAAGTAGTCAGATGTCCCTGTCGGATACTGGCACAGTGACTCCAATGGCAGACAGCCTGACGCTCCCTTCACCAACAGACGTGACCAAAGCTTCGCCTGACCTGACGAGCAAACACGCCCTGCCCCAGCTTGCTCGACGCAGGTCTGCCTCAGGGACTTCGCAGCACTCTGGCTCTGCCCGTGTGCCAAGGAAGTTCTCAGTCAACAGAAGCTTGTCTGGAGAGATGGCTCGCTCTGCTTCCTTTGAGTATGATTTGAAATCTCCCACCCGTCATCGGGGTCGAATAGTGTCTGACTTGTTTGAGCAGCTGGACGAAGAATGTCCAGAGCATGTGGTTTTGCCGGAGGCAGTTGTTCAGCGATGGGCAGCAGAAATTGTGATTGCTCTGTCTCGGCTGCATGCTTTGGGGATCATTTGCAGGTCAGTTCTGTCTGTCTGTGCGAATGATAGTTTTGAGGAGTGACTCGCATGTTTACACACACACATGCATGCATTCACACATGCAGCATGCACATGCATGCATGTACGCACGCATGCACACACACACCACACATATTGTATGATTTTGCAAAATGTTTTCTGCTCAGCTGCACAGTACTATTTGTAAAGTATTGGTCAGTTGAGAGGGATGGGGAAGGAGGGAGTGGTATGTATTTAGGGTCACATCTTCCTGACCTACTTCAGTGTAATCACTATTTTGCTATTTACATAAAATTATATATTCAACAAAGATCTCAAGCCTTATTTTATGCTGGCTGTAGTCAGGAGGGGGTGGATCTTCATGATACACATCAGTGTAATGCCTACCTTGCCTTATTGTTGTCTGTAGTCGGGGGGGTGGGGGGGATCTTCATGATACACATCAGTGTAATGCCTACCTTGCCTTATTGTTGTCTGTAGTGGGGGGGGGGGGGTGGGCTTCTGATACAATCAGTGTAATGCCTACTTTGCCTTATTGTGTCTAAGTCGGAGGGGGGGATCTTCATGATACACATCAGTGTAATGCCTACTTGCTTATGTTGTCTATAGTCAGGAGGGGGTGGATCTTCATGATACACATCAGTGTAATGCCTACCTTGCTTTATTGTTGTCTATAGTCGGGGGGGGGGGGGGTGGATCTTCATGATACACATCAGTGTAATGCCTACCTTGCTTATATGTCTGTTAAGTCAGGGAGGGGGGGGTGGATCTTCATGATACACATCAGTGTAATGCCTACCTTGCCTTATTGTTGTCTATAGTCAGGAGGGGGGGGGGGGGGATCTTCTGATACACATCAGTGTAATGCCTACCTTGCTTATTGTTGTCTAAGTAGGGGGGGGGATCTTCATGATACATCAGTGTAATGCCTACTTGCTATGTTGTTATAGTCGAGGGGGGGGTCTTCTGATACACATCAGTGTATGCCTACCTTGCCTTATTGTTGGTTATAGTCGGGGGGGGGGGGGGGGTGGAAGGGGGTCTTCCTGATACACATCAGTGTAATGCCTACCTTGCCTTATTGTTGGCTATAATGGGGGGGGGGGGGGGGGTCTTCCTGATACACATCAGTGTATGCCTACCTTGCCTTATTGTTAGGACTATAATGGGGGGGGGGGGGGGGTCTTCCTGATACACATCAGTGTGATGCCTACCTTGCCTTATTGTTGGCTATAGTCAGGAGAGGGGGGGGTCTTCCTGAATACACATCAGTGTAATGCCTACCATGCCTTATTGTTATACTTATAGTCGGGAGGGGGGTGGTCTTCCTGACACACATCAGTGTAATGCCTACCTTGCCTTATTGTTGGTTATAGTCGGGAGGGGGGTGGTCTTCCTGATACACATCAGTGTAATGCCTACCTTGCCTTATTGTATGCACGTGTCACAGAGACCTCACACCTCATAACACCATACTTCCATCAGAGATTGGGTGGAGGTGGGGACATTGGCATGGCTTCCTGACCTTACCCAAACATTGACTGTTGTTGACATACTACATAGATAATTATTTCTAAACTGTTTTTCACTGCCGTGCCAATCCCCTTGTCCAGCGTGCAAGTGTGTGTGCGTGCATGTGCATTGCTATTGTAAAGCGCCCTGTGCTGCCACCTTGTACATTAGATGGGCGCTCTAGAAATCCTCTTTATTATTATTATAACTGAAGCCTGAAAGCATCTTGCTGGGGAAGGGGGTGGGGTGTTGCTCATCCTGACCTAATCCCTACCTCAACTTCTTGTTGCTGCTGTGTTCTACAGAGACCTCAAGCCTGACAACATCTTGCTGGGGGAGGGGGGCCACATCTTCCTGACCTACTTCTGTCAGGTGGGGCCGCTGGAGAAGGAGATTGACTGGAATGCTGTGGAGCACATGTACGTCGCCCCAGGTGAGGCACTGCCACTCTGGCTCCGTTGGTTTGCTGGTCTTATGCAGAATATTTCCCAGAGTGATGTGTGTGTGTGTGTGTGTGTGTGTGTGTGACGGACATGGTGTGTGTGTGTGTGTGTGTGTGTGTGACGGACATGGTGTGTGTGTGTGTGTCACACACACCCCACACACACACACACACACACACACACACACACCACACACACACCACACATGTCATTTATTAAACAAAGTTACGTTACAACAACAAAAGATACACACACACACCGTGTCCGTGACACACACACACACACACACACACACACAACACACACACACACACACACTTGCATACTTAGGGAATCAACCCTGCTGCTTGGGTCGGTTAGCTATGTTTTTCATAACTTCTTTTAGTAAGGCCTTTTAGGACATGGTGGTGCATTTTTATGGGGTGGACAGTGTTGAGGCAATTTTGGTATTTTACCTGACATTATTTACCTTTTTTTTTTTTTTTTTTAATGCTTGAAATGTGCAGCTCTGATGTCAGTATCTTTCAATGTATTTATTTATCAGTGACTTTTTATCTTTTGTTGTTGTAACGTAACTTTGTTTTATAAATGACATCAATGTGTGAGTGTATTTGGCAGCATGTAATGTTCCTTGTGCAGTTAACCTTGACACTTGGCAATAAAGTTATGTTGTATATTTTCTTTGTGTGGGATGAAAAATAATTTGCCTACTTAGGGAATCAACTGTGATCAGCCGGAGTGATGAATGAATGTGTGATTTGTTTTTACATTTTGCGTAATAACTTCCCCACCGATGATTACATGTTCATGGCCCCAGGTGCACACAGTGCAAGCGAGAAGTTAAGCTACAAAATCATGTATGAAACATCACAGCTCACAGAAAACTCCCCTTGTCATGTTCCATACATTTCAGTGGTAACTGACTGTTTTGCTGTGATGTTTCACTTGCAGAAGTTCGGTCCATCGGTGGGTTTGATGCTGCCTGCGACTGGTGGAGCCTGGGGGCTCTGCTCTATGAACTTCTGGTGGGAAAGGTAATTATCCTGGAGGTTTTCAGCAAAGCTGGGTTGGATTTTGAAACTTTTTAGGCAGCACTGGCTGGTTGTCCATGCCGTACCTTCAGTGCCTCTGCCCTGGTAGTTAAGCACGAACTTGACCTCCTGAAGCTGTGTTGTAATTGAAACAAGGTCACCATGTTGTACAAGTTTGTAGGTAGTCTGTCTGACACCAAAGCCAGAGAGGGAACTCTCAACCTCACCCAAAATCCTACCTGTGGCCAGGAGACCAAGCTCCTTGTCCCCTGTTCCAAAACTCAGATCCACAAGAACAGTTTCTTCCCACTGGCAATACACTTGTGGAACATCATCCCACCCCATGCACAAGCTGCAGACTTCCCCTGAGGCCTTCAGAACCCCCTTTGAGGCCTGGCTGAGAAATGTCTTGGACACTTAAGCCCCATCAACTGTTTTTAGCCTACTTTTCTGTAAAATCCCCAGGTTTTAGTCAGTTTTTGTTACGTGCATCATCATTTGTGGAATGTTGCCCAACGTCTGTGATTCCCACTATATAATGAAGAAGAAGAAGCTTTTTGCATTGATACAGCTTTGTGCCAGTCATGGTTTAAAGTTTGAACAGATATAGAAAATATGATTACCAAACATGTGAAAATAGAAAATATGATTACCATAGGTGTAAAGCAAGATTTTCTCTCTCTTCTTTTTGTTTGTTTATTTTGCTTGTGATGTAACCAGATTTAGAATGGTTAACGGTACAATTATCAGGATTTTTACTGATTGAAAAGATGTCAAGGCAAGAGCAGGTGATTAGGACCAGGCAAAATTGTTCAGCAGAAACCTTTGATGAGCTGTTGCCATGATGACATCTAAGTCTTGTACATCTTGTGGTTTCAGAGCCTGATGCTGTGTCACCCAGAGGGAATCTTGCCCTACACCCACATCTTCATCCCCAGCCACGTGTCCAGTGAGGGACGCAGTCTTCTGCGGGATGTGAGCGCTGCTAGGCATTGTACTTTGTAGTGCTGGTGTTGATCAGAGCTTTTAGAGAGCATCGTTGTCCCAAGCCAGTGGGGCCCATAAAGCCTTGTCTCGTTGTGCAAATGGGTGATAGGTTGTGAGGATGGGGGCCCATAGAGTCGAGCCTGGTTGGTGCTAGTGGGTGACAGCTTGTGAGGAGGCGGCCCAGGCTGGTGCAAGTGGGCAACAGCTTGTGAGGAGGCGGCCCAGGCTGGTGCAAGTGGGTGACAGCTTGTGAGGAGGCGGCCCAGGTTGGTGCAAGTGGGTGACAGCTTGTGAGGATGGGGGCCCAGGTTGGTGCAAGTGGGTGACAGCCTGTGAGGATGGGGGCCCAGGTTGGTGCAAGTGGGTGACAGCTTGTGAGGATGGGGGCCCAGGTTGGTGCAAGTGGGTGACAGCCTGTGAGGATGGGGGCCCAGGTTGGTGCGAGTGGGTGACAGCCTGTGAGGATGGGGGCCCAGGTTGGTGCAAGTGGGTGACAGCCTGTGAGGATGGGGGCCCAGGTTGGTGCGAGTGGGTGACAGCTTGTGAGGATGGGGCCCAGGTTGGTGCAAGTGGGTGACAGCTTGTGAGGAGGGGGCCCAGGTTTTGTAAGTGGGTGACATCTTGTCAGGAGGGGGCCCATAGAGCCTAGCCTGGTTGGTGCAAGTGGGTGACAGCATGTGAGAAGGGGGCCCATAGAGCCTAGCCTGGTTGGTGCAAGTGGATGACAGCATGTGAGGAGGGGGCCCATAGAGCCTAGCCTGGTTGGTGCAAGTGGGTGATAGCTCGTGAGGATGAGGGCCCATAGAGCCTAGCCTGGCTGGTGCAAGTGGGTGATAGCTCGTGAGGATGAGGGCCCATAGAGCCTAGCCTGGTTGGTGCAAGTGGGTGACAGCTTGTGAAGAGGGGGCCCTTAGAGCCTAGCCTGGTTGGTGCAAGTGGGTGACAGCTTGTGAAGAGGGGGCCCTTAGAGCCTAGCCTGGTTGGTGCAAGTGGGTGACAGCTTGTGAAGAGGGGGCCCTTAGAGCCTAGCCTGGTTGGTGCAAGTGGGTGACAGCTTGTGAAGAGGGGGCCCTTAGAGCCTAGCCTGGTTGGTGCAAGTGGGTGACAGCTTGTGAAGAGGGGGCCCTTAGAGCCTAGCCTGGTTGGTGCAAGTGGGTGACAGCTTGTGAAGAGGGGGCCCTTAGAGCCTAGCCTGGTTGGTGCAAGTGGGTGACAGCTTGTGAAGAGGGGGCCCTTAGAGCCTAGCCTGGTTGGTGCAAGTGGGTGATAGCCTGTGAGGATGAGGGCCCATAGAGCCTAGCCTGGTTGGTGCAAGTGGGTGACAGCTTGTGAAGAGGGGGCCCTTAGAGCCTAGCCTGGTTGGTGCAAGTGGGTGACAGCTTGTGAAGAGGGGGCCCTTAGAGCCTAGCCTGGTTGGTGCAAGTGGGTGATAGCCTGTGAGGATGAGGGCCCATAGAGCCTAGCCTGGTTGGTGCAAGTGGGTGACAGCTTGTGAAGAGGGGGCCCTTAGAGCCTAGCCTGGTTGGTGCAAGTGGGTGACAGCTTGTGAGGAGGGGGCCCTTAGAGCCTAGCCTGGTTGGTGCAAGTGGGTGATAGCCTGTGAGGATGAGGGCCCATAGAGCCTAGCCTAGCCTGGTTGGTGCAAATGGGTGTCTATTTTCCCCAAAAACCTTTGCTTAACATATCCAGCCAGGATTGAAAGAACTTGTGTGTTTTTTATGCCCAGTCAACCAGTATGGTTATATCAGGACAGCCAGGATTGAACCCAGGATGTATCAGGTGGACATTCTTTAATCGGGCACATATTAAGCCTAAAATTAATGTTTGACAGCAGCATGCATATGTTTACTTACAGTATTTCAGTTAATTTGATTTTAAAATTGCTTTTGTGGCCTCATCTTAACCCGGGATCATGGAATGTTTTCTGGTGTTTCAGCTGCTTCGTTACAACCCACATGAACGCCTTGGATCAGGTGTGGCAGGAGCTGAGGAGATCAAGGCCCATAACTTCTTCTATGGCATTGATTGGAACACCTTGGAGTACATCTGATGGGGACACTTTAGCTAGGGTCTGCTGAGGCGTACAGATGATGGTAGGGGTATGGAATGTAGGTCACACACTGTTCTGGTTGTGAGACATGTTGCGGGAATGCAGTGTTACGCATGTACCACTCCTTAGAAATCAAAATAGAATGTGGTGAAGGGAAGGTCTTAGGTTTCATGTGCTTTGAGATTTGAACTGATGATGTTACGATGATGAGACTCAGAACTGTGGTCTTGGAAAAGAAAAGAAAAAAAGAGGGAGGGGGGTGTCACTGCAGATTCCAGTGCAGCAGTGTGCAGCTGTAATGGCGTAACCTTTCTGGTCTCCTTGAAATCTGTGTAGTGGGCAAGGAGTGATTATAGTGTACAAGTACATAGATGCTTACACATGCATACATGTGTGGAAGGATGCATGCCTGCGCTCTGTCACACATGAAAATTTTCACGGGAAGTGAATCGCAAGTGTGGTCGCATAGGTTCTGTGTCAGCCATGATGCACAAAGTATTTGAGTGTCCTCGCTGATCAGGAGTGTTGGTCAGCGAGGAGGAAAAAGAGTGTCTTGGTGGAGGAACTTGGATTTCTGTGTCCCTGATAGCACAGGTGGTTGATTTTCATAGGGTTTTTCTCCTCTTTCTAATCTGTGCAACCCAACTTGGGGGGGGGGGGGGGGGGGGGTATGCTTGCTGCAGGACATTTAACAGGGAGCTGTTGGGGAATTTGTCTCTTAGACCCATTCTTTCTCTGCTTTTCTTCGTTATTTTAGACCCATGTTACAGGTAGGATGAGTCAAGTGTATGCTGAGGCAGCCCAGATCTCTGTGGTCCTTCATCAGGTGTTGACCTCAACTCCCAGAGCATGTCTGGTGGGGAAGGGGCATGGGGGTGGGGTGCTGCCCGTGGGGAAAGACAGGATGCTGTGTCTTTAGTGTGCATGTACCCTGCTTATGCAGTTTTCGAACTATCAATGAACGACCATCTTTTGCCTGTCTGATAAATGCACTAGTTTTGGTGCCTCCTGCAGAGTGCAAACGATATTCTTTAATCTCAAGATTGAACCTTTGTAAAATCGCCCAGCTTAAAAGGCTTACCTGAATTTTATTGCCAAACAGTTAGCCAAAGAAAGTGAATGGTGCATTCGGGTACAGTTTACACAGATGAATAGAGTTGTTCTTGCTTTATTTCACCAAAGGGATTATTTATGATCATTAACTTGCGTCACAGTACCTCTGAAAATGTACACACTGTTCTAGGGCAGGCAGCTGGGAGTATTTGAAAATGTAGCATTCCTCACCCTCCACCCATACAGTAGGTTTGTTTTCAGGGGAATTGTGGTGCAAGCTGATGACATAAAGTTTAATCCATTTTGTGAAATAGAAAATGGGTTCCTCTGCTCGACTGTGTGAAGTAGACGTCTTGCAGCAAATCAGTCATTCATTTTCTGCAGTGCTTTCAGGTCAGTCAGGCAAGTTTGTAATGAAAAGAGAAGTTTTCTTTCAAATATTTCGGCCTTGTGGGTTGGATTATATGATTATATTTATGGCCAGTCTCACACAAAGTGTTTGTAGTACACATTTTTTTGAGTTAGAAAATGAGTGTACTGAACAGTTTTTCACATTGATGGTTTGATTATGGGTGATCCCAGGGTTGTGTCATTACAATCAGTAGATCATATTAAAATTGGTAAACATTAAATGATTCTATTTTTGTGCATAGGGCTTTTACAGTTTTTGTCTTTGTGTCCGTGAATGATGACACTTATGTCAGTAATCTGTTCAAATGATAAACTGTGTTGAGTGCGTTGTTTTTATAATTTAAACAAGATGACATGTGCCATCCAAAAACGTCTGCCTAAACAAGGTAAACAGTGCAACCTTCTGACTGGTCCTGTGTTTAATCATCAAAAATTGGCAGGCAAGTTTTTTGTTTTGTTTTACTTGTTCTACAGGGCAGGGGGAAAATACAATTTTGTTGCCCCCCTGATATCACTTGGTGTTCAGGTGTCTGTGGTACTGTTCAGGTGTCTGTGTCTGTTCACACTGTCTCATCTGCTTTTGTCGCAGTGTACACGTCAGCAATACAAATGACACTAGAAGTTGTTCAAGACGGCTTTTGAAAATGGAGAGGTCCCTGGATGTGTGCTTGTTTTGTGGTATTCAGTTGCAGCCGCTTGTGGCTGGATCAGAGCACAAAACATACATGACAGTTTTACAGTTAACGTTAATAGCAAACCTGTCATTGATAAAATGTGGTTCATATATACAGCAAAATGACTTTTGGGCACTGTGTGACCCCCTGATTAATGAAACTGACATCATGGTATTCACCATGGAGCAGTCTTTGTTGAAGCTGGAATTGCTGTCTTATTGAGTTTGGTAATAACATATGACATGTATAAGTGGGACTTGGGTTTCATGAAATATCACTCAGGACAAAGACATCACAATCACGCACCACAATCTTTGTCCATTCTAACCTGCAAACCCTGTTTGGGGGGGGGGGGGGGGGGGGGGGGGGGGGGGGGGGTAATACTGGTTTCAGTGTGTTGTTGGATTTGATGTACCTTATTTGTACTTGAACTTTTAACTTTCACATTTGTTCACTTGTCAGTGTGTCATCAAATGTACTTGAATTCACTCCTCACATGAATAATTCGTTCAACAGTATTTTCTTTAGCAATAGCCACTTGAAAGAGATTCATTGTGTTCAAGGCTTACCTCCTCAATGTGTACCTCCCACCACACATGTTTTACTGTAACACTGATTTGGAGTCTGAATGCAATGAGGCTTGACTGAACGTCAGATATTTATCTTCCATTCTGTGTGCAGCTGGGTGCTACTTGTGACTGGAAGCACACTGTGCCAGAAAAGGGTGGCCGTGTGGCTATTGTGCAATCTGTTTCAGTGCCATTGCATGCAGTGGCAAATTTGGTTGAGTTGGTTGAGTGTTGCTTTACGTCCACAGAAACCGTAGGCTTATTAGGGACGGGAGCCCAGGACAGCCACCTCGACTTTCACACAGCTCCTGAGCTCTGAAAGCTTGGTTTAATACTGCATTCCATTTTATGTTCAACTTTACCCACACCCCTTTTTTTTTTCTTCATTGGAAAGATGTGTGATTTATAAACTGTTTAAGACTGCTCTAAGTGTAATGTTTCTTAATTATTTACTGTGATGATGATGATGCTGCAAGAGTAACTTTAAGAGATATTCATGTGGTGCAGAGCGTCACCATATACTTCTCTTCTTCTTTGACTTCATTGCTGAGTCTGCGAAAGTGATGATGATGATGTTGCAAGAGTAACTTTAAGAGACATTCATGTGGTGCAAAACGTCACCATATACTTTTCTTCTTCTTTGGCTTCATTGCTGTGTCAGAGAAAGTTTACTCCCAGTACAGAATCAGTTTTTTTGTCCTTGGAAAAGCCAGCCTGAGCAGAGCTGCTCCACACAGCCTTCAGACTAATTCCCTACATTGGTTGAATTTTTACAGCTGTTGCCTGGGCAGCGTTTTCCTGCTGCTGTGGTCTGTGGCCTGGTTTGTCTCAGTCTCAGACTTGATCTCTAGCCACCACCACACTCATCGTGAGGAGGTGTAAGAAATTTGCAGCCCCCAACCTCCTGAGAAGGTCATTCATTGGGTGAAATGGAAAAAGGACCCCTCCAGAGTCAGCTATGCAGAAGCTAAAGTGTAAAATAGTAATGGACATTTCTATGGCACATGATCCCTAGCCAACTCTAAGGCACAATGCGCAGTGTCTGGAAATGCTTTGCCGTTCATCTTCCGCAGCTGATTGTTTTATTGGTGAAAGTTTTAGACTTTTTTCTGGGCAGCTGGAGGTTTTTCATAGGAGATAATCCCGTTTACTGGGTTAATGGGTGATTACTCAGGGGGCCTGGTAAGATGTGCTGCAGAACACTGGAGTTGTGTGCACATGTGTGAGGATGCAAGCAAGAAGCGCACATGGGCAGTCAGTCTGTCTTTCCTGGCTTTTGGCAAGAACAAGACATTGTTGCTGAGGACACAAGCGTCCTGGAGGACTGCATCATAAGACAGGGTTTGCGTAAAAAACTAATGAAGCAAAACATTACCTGGTAGCTTGTGTACACTGCTTCTAGTGATGCTTTCGGTATATTTTAATGGAGTGATTTGTGTGATGTGATATTTTTTGTTATCATGTTGTATTGTTACATTATGTGGGTTTGTTACATGTACAGGACATTGTGATCAAACAAGCTTGTATTCTGTCTTACCCAGGAGAACGTGTCACAAATA
>JABMCL010000256.1:42500-77500 GCA_018857735.1 Alviniconcha marisindica | reverse complement strand
AACGCTATTACAGTCAGAGCTCAGGAGCTGTGTGAAAGTCGAGGTGGCCATCCTGGGCTCCCGTCCCTAATAAGCCTATGGTTTCTGTGGATGTAACAACACTCGACCAACTATTGCAGTATTACTATTAGTATTACTATTAGTCTATTACTGTTATTAGTAGTCACTGTCGCAGTTGAAATTTGAACTTTAAGTTTAAATACAAATTAAAAAAAGTACAACTCATACATGTATACATGTGTAAAATTAAAAATGGTTAGGTTTCCAATTATGATAATAATTGAGTGATCAACAATTTTAACAAATTGGCAGAGCTTAAAACTAATAAAAGTGACACATCTTTACTTGGTCAAACTCAAAGTCTTAAGAATAAGACTCATAATGTCATATTAACTATGGTGAGCTGAGAAATCAGATCAAAATGCACAAAAGGTTAAGAAAGGTAAAAGGTTGAAAAAACCAGAATCTACAAAAAACCTGAATGTACCAACTGCAAGATAAGTATATTAATAGCGAAAATGTGTATTAATTTATAACTATATAAGTATGCACAAAAAGACTAACGCCTTCCTTCCATTGTCCATGTTATTTCCAAAATGTTAAAGTGTGATAAAGCTTAAAAATGAAAATGTGTATACTGTGACCAAGGGGAAGAGGGATAGTGCAGGATGTACATATGTGAAAAAAATCATACAAAGATGCTTGAATGAGTGAGCGAGAGGAATATTGTAACGATGGATAAATGTTTCTGAATAAATGCCCCACAATGAAAAACAAAACAAAAAAACCCCGTAAAACACAACAACTGCAACATAAGTAGACAGATTTTATCCCAATCATCATTTGTTAATGTTAATTGATGTGTTGTCTGTCTGTTGTTTGAGAAAGTGATTTTTATTGAAACTGAAAGTTTGTGCATGCTTTGTACCATCTAATTAAAATCAGTATTGACTATTCTTGTTGACCTTTCATGTGTTTTGATCCAGAAGTTGTTTCTTAAAAAGGAAGATTTTTGAATTGTTAAATACTGTGGATAAAGATCATAAACAGGTGTCTGGTACAGTGGTAGGCAGTTCTTATCATTGAAAAACAACAGAGCTTGTAAAAAAAAGTTGTTTGTTGTTGTTATTCTGTCATACACATAATCTCAGAATAGTTTTTGTTTGAAAAGGGTTAGTATGTGGATTTTTCTGTTAGTTTCAAAACCATTGAAAGCAGCACAGTGCTGAGTTTATGAATTATTATTCAGCAAATTTGTGTTAAATTACCAAGTCTTTTGCAGAATTCAGACTACTTGAGACTGAGACTGAGATGAGATGGCTGCCTTCTGTTACAGTTTATAAGTTTAATCACCCATGTAGACAGTTTCAACTTTCAGTTGACATTACTGCTCTTTTTCGTGCATAGTTTAAGCATTAAAGGCAGTTTTGAGACCAAGCTGTTAAAAAATATCATTGTAAATGCAGATTGGATTAATTTGTTTGTATATTAACAACTTGAGGATTTTGTTTTTAATGTGATTTTTAAAAAATTTATTATTGTTATTTTTATTTTTTTAATTTTTTTATGGTCTGGCTGGACTACACATAAGTAATGATTAGAGAAATAATTGTGATTTATTGGTTGCAACAAAGTTGTCTGGTCAGCAGTTTTTATAAACATTGTCAAATTTATGGCTGCCATACTGAATGAATTAAATGAATTATTGAATATAAGTTATAACTAAGTTGACTGATTTTTCAGGCACGCATCAAGAAGATAATGCAGATGGATGAAGAAGTGGGGAAAGTTGCAGCAACTGTTCCAGTGATTATCTGTATCCTTTACCAAGTTACTGTCAGATTTTCAGAGACTGAGAGAGACATGCACACTCCAAACACCGCTTTCAGCACCTTCCTCCAAACTCTGCCAGATTTAGTTACGCCGCTGAAGGGGCATTCTTTATCTCCGCGCAGCTGTCCAGTGATGTGGTCAGTGCCTTCCGAAAGGTTCGGGTACTAATATGGCTGTAGAAGCAACCTAGCGCCAAAGCACGCACGTAAGTTACATGAGACGCATCCACCCCGGGTATAAAAAAGAGTTCCGTCTCGATTCAAACGATTGTGGTTTTATTTGTGCTGGTGTAAACATTGTTGGTGGCTATAAATGACACGCCTTGTTTTATTTGAGTTGTTTGTAACAAACTTACTACTGTTTGAGCACCAACAAAAAACTGCTCGTTAGCTGACAGTTTTCTGGACCCTATGGCATAACTAAATATGGCAGTGGTTGAAGGAAGGATGTCGTAAACTGGTGCTTGGAGTGTGAGAGACATGTAGACAGCTGAATTGTGTTTAAATTTGTTCTGCCATTTAAGTAACATTCATCATTTAAGAAAAAAATGTTTGATCAGATTCAGAAGGTCAGAATTAAACATCACTGTGAAACAGAAAAGGAACAAGTGTTTAACCCATTGCATGCACATGGCCAAAAAGCTGTAGTAAGACCAACTGACGCCACTGTTCCTAGTAAAGTTTTAGTGACTGACTTATTTGCAAGGTCTCAGTGTAGCCAAGGAACCCTGGCAGTTGTTTTGCATGAATTATTATAGGCCTACACATTTTTGTAATGGAATTGTGATAGAGTGGACCGAGCGCTTGCTGTACTTGCAAGGTGTGGGTATGCACATATAGTGTACTTTGTAGGAAAGGGTGCTACTCTTTCAGTCTTTGTGTGAATGTTCCTTTCCTTAACATTCTACAGCCCGAGCTCTGGAACTTTTTATAGAATCCCTGATACAGCAGGCAACACAGACTACCCTGTCAAAAAATGCCAAGACACTGTCTACCTCACACATGTATGTATACAATACATGTGTGCTATTGTACTAGAGCATGTTTGTGGGTTACATGTACTATACAGAATGCTGTATGTGTATTGGCAGAAATACTGTTGTGC
Organism: Alviniconcha marisindica; assembly: GCA_018857735.1. NCBI lineage: Eukaryota > Metazoa > Mollusca > Gastropoda > Provannidae > Alviniconcha > Alviniconcha marisindica. The sequence goes on along the minus strand of JABMCL010000256.1, from coordinate 74,563 downwards.
ATTGGTTGCTGACAGCATTGCAAATGTCCCCTGAAAGAAAAATCACTCATTTGGAAGACATTATATAGACACACTTACACACATGTATACATATATAATATATATATTATATATATATATATATATATATATAATAAAATATATATATATATATATATATATATATATATATATATATATATTATATATTGTGTGTGTGTGATAATATTAATAATTTCTTGCATCAGTGATATATATGAAGCAGGTGTGTTAGTCAATTTAGCGCTCTGCTTAAGATGATGTAATTTCATTAGCACTCTGCATAACTAAAAAAGATGACACACATGGTCAGTGTTGGTGTGACTCCTGGTTATTGGATATATATATATATATATATATATATATATATATATATATATATATTATATATATATATATCCATTTCTCCATGCAGGTAAGTTCTTTTAGCTAAGCTGGGCCACTGTCCTTCAGTGCAATGAGCATTAGAATTTTGACTTTCCCATGACGGGCACCTATTAGGTGGTTCAGACGGGTTTGTTAACTCCCTTGACTTTTGCCCGGCATAGCTTAAGTCCCTTGGCTGCTTTTACTTCCGGTGCATACTTTCTTCACAATGGAAGGCGGTGACAGTGAATTTGCGAATTTTACACTGCCAACTTTAAAGACATTTTTGGAGGCCTGTAGTCAGAATGTGTCTGGCAACAAGCAATAACTTGTTGCTCGTGCTATAGGATGCCCCAAATTAATTTTTTCCATGAACTCGCGATCTTCTGATCAACCAAAAAATGATGCAGAAACACTTTTTTTCCACCCTCCATCCCATTTCCCCGGTAATTTTTGCAACTGCAGGGTTTGCACGGTCTTTGAATGTCTTTGAAAGTTTGGGGAAAAATGGGATAAGCTTTTCAAGGCCTTGCAAGTCTGTGAAAGTGGGGTTTGTGAATTTTGTGGTTTTCAGAGCACTAGGGAAAGACTATCAGTTTATTGTCAGAAACTGCATTTCCCAAGACCAAACAGTAGTTTAAACAAAAACAATTGCCGTGTGGAATCCGAAAGAATGCACTTCCTGTCAGTTTTGACTGATAGAGTGTTGGCCATTGGCTATAGTAAGGGTTGCACCCCTTTACTGGATGTGTGGAAGAGTTGTGCACCTTCATGTTGCTTTTCCGTGCCATATTGCAAAAGTTTGTGAAAAGTTTGTGAATTTTGAAAGGATTTTTCTGTACGAACCCTGAATTGCAACAGTGGTAGCATTTGTACTGCTTCGCAATTCTAGGTTCAGCTTCCCTTGTTATACACTACTCGGAAATGCCTACTCAGAAATCGGCCTGGAAGTGACGCTGCGACCTCTCACGACTTCTTGCGCAAAAGATTACAAAGGGCATTCACTCATGCAAACCAGCTACACTGAACCACCCAACAGATGCGGTGGAGATGCACAATACAGTGGAACATCCCCATCCCCTTCCCCCTGACCATCGCCCTGATATATATATTATCTGTAATGATTGACCTGGCGAAAACTTTGTCTCTAATATGTCAGCCCGACATTCGAGGACATCAAGCTCTGCATCATCACAGCATAAAACACCAAGTGACTTACTTTCCCCCTGACCAAGGACAGTGAAGGCTCCTTTAACTTAATTTAACCCTTTAACTCCAAGCACTTTTTGCCATTTTCACATTTAAATTTTTTTTTTTTTTAGGATTGCTTCTGTGCAATTCTATTTCAAGTGCTCACTTGAAATAGAATTGCACAGAAGCATAAAAATATAATTGCCTCATACTTGTTCTTCAGTGGCACATTGTGCCTGTTGACCTCGCTCCCTACCACCACCTAACCACTGCCACATTGCATTTTTCTCCCACAACCTCTCCCCCTACCCCTCAGTGTACTGGGTTTGTTCACCTCCTCAACACTTTCATCTGAATAGTCACTGTCCATGTAGTTGACCAGCTTGAACACACTGAAGATTACTACTATCACTGTTGCTACCATAGACATCGGAAGAGTCAAGCTCGGCATCCCCCTCCTCTGTAAACATGTTTTTTTGTCTGTTTTCAACTCCATTGCCCAGAAAAATGTTCATAATAAAACAGATCACATCATCTGTAATGAAGTGGTGCACCTGCACCGCCACCTTGCTGCAGAGATCTGACATGTTGAAAACGTGGTGATTTTTTTCGATATTATCGACTTTTAGAACTCCGAAACACCACCAAATCAATCAGCAGTAAAAGGCTTGAGGCCACTTTTGCCTGACTTTTTTTTTGATAGTCATAAAAGAGGGGCTCCATTATATCGCTGTCACCATTGTCACCCTCACCCTCACTGCCCTTGTGCCGGTGTTGCAGAAAGCAGACGATAGAGTCGCAGGACAAGTACAAGTTCCTGCGGGAGCTGGTGGCCAACGTTCCGGACCATCAGGTGGAGGAGGAGGGTGGCAGCAGTGTCCATAACAATGGGGAGGAGAGCGCCTCGGGCACCCTCTCTGGCAGGAGACCCCGGGGCAGGTCTGTGCAAAATAGGTATTTGTGTGACACAGTGGCATGCTTTATTAACAATAACTATGATGATGATAACTAATCTTTCAGTTGCCCTGCCCAGCTGCACTGGTCCACTGCATAGCACAGTCCAACACAAAATATACTTGAAAGGTTCAGAATATTTATTACGACAAAACACAACATGCAAATTTTGTGGTAATCCCCTTTATCAAGCTACAAAACAACACTTAAACAACAATTAACATTCTTTCAAGCACTGGACATAGCTCACCCCCGAAAAGATAAGTGGATTAGCTCTCTGTCTCAGTTTTCATAATTTTTCACTCTTTAATTGTTGTTTAAGTGTTTTTTGTAGCTTGTTAAAGGGGATTATCCAGAAAATTTGCATGTTGTGTTTTGTCCTAATAAATAGCATTATTTTGAACCTTTTAAGTGTTTGGATCTTGTTTCAGAATGCTAGCACAGTAGCAGTCGTTCTTGTTTCAGATTTTTGTACGAAATATACAGCATGTTTAAACCCCAAAACTCGCAAATAGCAAGACTTTCAATGCCAGGAATGAAAAGCTGCTGTTCATAACCATCCCAGAGCAACAAAGACATTTCACACATGTACTGATAGAAGGACACATCGACTGTAAACATGTCCTGCATAGAGCTTTGCAAAAACAGAACAGTAGAAAAGAGCATTGAAATAAACAGCTGTGGACTTTCTCTTTTGCAGATGAATCATTTTCTCTGCCAGCGCATGGTTTGGTTCAGTTTTTGTCTGGGAGCTGTTGCTGCTTGTAATGTTCTCTTTTGGCAGAAAACCTGTTTTGCTGTCCAACATATTGTTTCTGTTTGTGTTATACTCCATTATTTTACTGCTATTATTATGCTACTACTGACTTGCACCCTGCATGAGCAGTGGTTTTGTTTCAAGTAGTCCTCATATTTTGACTGTGGATAGGCAACTTGGTGCTTTACACCCAGTCAACACCAAGTTACCTCGCCACAGCCAAAACATGAGGACTACTTGAAACAAAACCACTGCTCGTTCAGGGTGTGAGCCGGTGTCAGGCTGGTATTGGTAAGCAGAGGGACCTCGGTTTGAATCTGCTTCAGCTCCCCTTTCAGTTTCACTGCAAAAGTTGTGGTCTGCGGACACTGTCTTGTGACGTTGTCCCTCACGATTAATGAAACATTAAAATAGCTCTCATTGCTGACCATCTTAATGCAGAAGTCATTCTCGTGGTGACAGTGTCGTGATAGGTATGTAATCTCCCTCTCCCCCACCTCCATACCCCTTCCCCCTCGTCTCCCTGTCCCTAATAAGCCTTATGGTTTCTGTGGACGTTAAGCACCATGTTTACTTCATTCAGGGTGAAAGTCAGCAGTATTGTTTGATGTTTGTTTTATGAACTGTGACTTGCTGGTAATACTAATTCCTGTCGAAATACAGACCCAGGAAACCAAAAGATGGCAGTGCAGTTGCTCAGAAAAAGGAAAGAAGGAAAAGGAAAAAAGAATCATCAGAAAGTTCAGAATCGGTAAATATTTGTCTGTGGATGGGTGGGGGGGGGGGGGGGGGGGGGGGGGGGAGTGTGTAGAAAAAAGTAAGTGAATGAGTTAATGGTTGGTGAATTTTGTGTGTGTGTGATTGCATGCATGAATATGTGCTAGTGTGTGTGTGTGCATGAATGTGTGCTTGTGTGTGTGTGTGAGGGCATGCATGAATGTGTGTGTGAGGGCATGCATGAATGTGTGTGTGTGTGTGTGTGTGTGTGTGTGTGTGTGTGTGTGTGTGTGTGTGTGTGTGTGCATCTGTGAATGTATACATGCAGGATGAATGTGTGTTGTCTCTGACAGTTCAGTGAAATACCATTAACTCAGTGCGTCAGTTACATTATCATCTTCATTTCAAGAAACATGCATCTTTCAACCACAGCGTCATGACCCTTGTACAGAAACCTGCCAGACTGAGAGTGTATCTTATGTCCAGCTGCAGTGTTATGAATCGGGTCAACTGTTTTATAAACCTCACTGGAAACTGATAAAGCTGTGTGTGTGTATAGCATGTTTTGGTTCCTCAGGAAAACTCTGAGGAAACAGACGATGCAGATGAAGACACAGATGAAGAATCGACACCAGCAGCCTCAACCAAAGCTACCACCACCGTCAGCAATGGTGATGCAACAACGTCCACAGCGGATGAACCTCCGCCAGTGCATAAAGCAACCACCACACTGACCCAGCCGCCACCCCTCTCCGAGCTTCTGGCTCAACCGCAGCAGGAACAGAAGCCTCAGCAGCAGCCTCAGCAGCAGCAGCAGCAGCAGCATCACCATCATCATCATCAACAGCAGCAGCAGCAGTCACAAGATGGCACCATGTCCATGATGTCTGTGTCTGCTGCTCCAACATTCCAGACTCCCACCATGTGAATAGTGGTTTTGTTTTTTCGCTGTCACTTTTGAAAATGATGGAATGGGGATAGTGCAGACAGCACATTGTTTTTTACTGCCCATTTTGAAAATGGTGGAGTTGGTATAATGCAGGCAGCACAGTAATTTGTTTTTTTTACTGCCCATTTTGAAAATGATGGGATGGGGATAGTGCAGACAGCACAGTATTTCTTTTACTGCCTATTTTGAAAATGGCGGAATAGCACAGATGACCTTGCAGTACATTTTTGCCATGCATGAAGAACCATGGTAATCTCTGTAAGTGTAAGTGCTTGGTCTTCTGTGGCTGGCAAAGCCCTTAACGTTGGACTTTTTCTGGTTGCTATCAAAGTTGGATTTCTTTTTCTTAACTTGGTATGACATCTTTTCAACTTTGCCAGTTCATACCAGTTTCAAACTGTGGGCAAGGTCACACTGGTGCTGAAAGGACTGACTGAGAGTTTTTTTTTTTTGTAAGTTGTGACCCCAGTTGTGACTTTTGATCCAAATGAGAGTTCAGGCTGCATATGTTTGTTATGTGCGTAGACAAGATCTTGTACATAATGCGTTCAGTTCAAGGGAGATACTGCACTTCCCATGAACAATCAAATTGTGCATTTCTGGAATCACCAATTTTTGAACACAGATTTTTTTCCTTCCAGCGACACTGTTAAATTCAGCTTATCAGCACTTTGTTATTTGATAATCATCATTGAACTGCGTGCGTTCATGCAGGTTTTATGACTGATGTCATTTAAAGGTCACAGTGTGTTGGGGAGGCCGAATGGACATTTGTTTTTTTTAATAAGGTCGTACCCGATTGACTTCAATCTGTGTGATTGTTGTGTACCTGGACACGGCCAAGCTGTCAGTGCCTTCAGACGATAACTTTGACATGGATTTGAGTGAGATGATTGTGGCATTTCTGGACACTTGGATGATTCAATATACCATGGAAAAAAGCAAATGGAAAACAATCAGCCAGGGAGACATTTCAGAGTAAATTCCTAGGCTTTAGCGGTACAAAACTACTAGCATCACTTTCAGGATTCCTGGTATGTTGCTGCGTTTGGCCTGGTGGTACTGAAACTGTACTTCATTGGAGTGCTGTTGTTTGTCAGGTGAGTGCGGTGATGTCTGGCAAAGGACTGAAATGTTATGACACTGATCCACCTGGATCCTATCCCAGGACATGTTTTGTTCATAAAGATGTGTGCCATTTCAGGCAGGTGACGAGACTGATGATGATGATGATGATGTGGGGCTTCATGTCCTCGGATGTTGGGTAGACATACTAGGGACAAACTGTAATAATGTGACGAGACTCACTTGACAGTGTCTTTTATAGTGATGGCGTTACTTCTGTTTTCTTCTGTCAGGTTGCCAGCAGCGATGCCAGTTTATCAGAGTATGCCAGGGGCTGCCACCCCCCACCTCTTCAACTGGCCCGGACCCAGCTCCACGCTCCCAGGAATGATGACGGCAGGGTTTCCACCAATGACAACCCAGGGCTCCAGTTTTCCTGGCCTGCAGGCGCAGGGTGCGGGGTTCCCCGGAATGATGCTGCCGGGCATGGGGTTCCCGGGTTTGTCAGCCCCCATAGCGGGGTTTCCAGGGATGCCAGTGACGGGCTCGGGTATTCCGGGGATGTCGCCTCTTGGGCCAGGGTTCCCAGGAATAGGCGTGACAGGTGCAGGGCTCCCAGGGATGCCGCCCAAATCTCCAGCGGTGGTGGGAGCCCCAGGTGGGTCACAGGCTGATGATGACTATGACACGTGATGCTGACTTTGTTCTTGCGAGGGCTTCAAGTTGGTGGTTGATTATTTTGGAGTGGGGTGGGGTGGGGAAGGGGGTGCTGTGAGGGTGCTGGTGCTGCAGAGAGCTAGGAAGTTAGTGGGGATGTTGACTTTATTATATACTTTTGCTTCAGAGACTATTGTTGCTTCTGATGCTACACAGTGAAGACCTGTGAAAATTCTGTTCTATGAACACTTAACCTGGCAGACAGTTGTTTGTTGTTGTCATTTTTCTTTTTTGAAATGCATGTGCAACTAGTGTATGAATCTGTGGAAAGATGAATTACACCTGTCATTTCAGAGTGAAAACAAGCAATCCCCCCCCCCCCCCCCCCCACACACACAAACACCAAAACAACAGATACGGCATCAACATCTGCTCAGGTCTAAACAAAACCCTCCCAACAGCTTTGACTACTTTTGCAGTCACTGAATCAGTTTCTTTGGAGCTTCAACACCATTTGAAACTTTTGTATGAACATACAGTGAATAATTTCCTCCTAGAATGAGAAGGAACTTGGTTTTTAACGATCAGTAAACCATAACAGTTATGTATCAGGGTAACCTAAAATATGAATTTTGCAAGCGCTTGTAATGTTGAATGTCAGAATTGATAAAGGTCCCTCATATAAAAAAATTCATGAAGTTGGGTTTTATTTTTTTCATATCGCCCGACATGGTTTACTGATTTTGCTATGCAAAGCGTATTCATTTGCACTTCATTCAGTTGATACATTATAGATGCAGTGATTCACTGTGGTTGGCTTGGAGTAATTATCATGCAATTTGATTCGGCCTTCATTTAAAACAAATCAGAAAACAAGACAAATGTTTTTGCTTTCCAACAGAAGACCTTCGAAAGAAGTGTAGTTTTCGTTGATTCATTTTCATTTTTGTGTGCAGAGAAACTCTGAAGCAAATGCTTTTAACAGCTTGTCATGCTCAATTTTGCAATGTCTTGTTTAGTATGCAAGAATTTAGTTGTGTTCTTCAGGCAGCTCCCACAGTAAACATGCTGTTTTTGCCTTGGTAGCATTTGATTTGAACACAGGTGTAGGGTATGGGTGATGGAGTTCTCTCTTCGTCTTGCAGAGGAATACAGCACTACAAGATGCTGAAAGATACCAGTATAGGTTATGGGTGATGGAGTTCCCTCTTCGTCTTGCAGAGGAATACAGCACTACAAGATGCTGAAAGATATCAGTATAGGTTATGGGTGATGGGGTTCGCTTTTCACCTTGCAGAGGAATACTGCAATATAAGATGCTGAAAGATATCAGTCTCATTACCACTCAGGGGGTGAACAAAACTCGACTTGTCGTCGTATGTCTTACCCTGCAAGTGGCTGTGAATTCAGGCTGGAATCGGAAACGAAGTATCCTGTGATGGTTGTCTTTTAATTAAGGGTTGTAAAAATGTATAGCAGCGAACCAATGATTTATGATGCTAAAGGTGATACATGTTTAGAATTTGGATTTGAACTTCAGTGAGTTTTGGTGGATGTATTTAGCTTGGTATGTTTTCACATCTCTGCATGAGCATGTGTGTGTGTGTGCCTGTGTGTGTGTGTGTGTGTGTGAGAGAGAGAGAGAGAGAGAGAGAGAGAGAGAGAGAGAGAGAGAGAGAGAGAGAGAGTTAGAGAGAGAGCATGTTGGGGAATGTGTAAAGTGTTGATGTGCATATCAGAGTGAATACATTTTAAAAGGTTAGCATGTCCTTGTGTGCACATGCGTGAATACATTAAAATGAAATGTTTTCGTTGATATTTTCAATAGCGATGGCAGACAAAACTTAATCTTTGTCCTGGCAATGTGTTGTACTAATTATTCGTCAAAATATGAACTGCAGGCCCTGAGGTGAGCTGAAACGCAAGTGTGTGTTGTCAGGTTAGCCTGACTCGTGTATTTTGTTCCTAGAACTGATTTAGGAACAGATTTGTGTTATCAGGGCAAGTGCTGATGAAACCATGACTGAACATTGTAGTGAATCCAGCTTTCTGCCTGGCGCTTTCCTCATTTTGGGAACTGCTCTCGACATCTGCTGTAGCGCCAGACCTTAGCTGACAGGTCATCATTGCTCACTGGTTCAGTTTGCTTGCTGTTTTGTTTGCTTGTAATGAGTTTTGTTTGCTTTTTACCCTCCTAGATGGGCCTGTGATAAACAAATGGCAGGCAGTGCCAGGTGTTGAAAGATGTTCATGCAGGCTTGTCTCGCATGTTACTGAGCTGATTTGATACAAAGATTCTAATCAAATGGCTGAGCCTTTGCCAGGCGCATTACTGAGCTCTTGCCGCTGCTTGCATCAGGCATAGTGGTTGCTAAGAAGTGATTTACAGCACTCTTGCAGACCTGACTGAATTTGTTTTTGCTTGTTGAACCCCCCCCCCCCAAAAAAAAAAACACCCAACAACACCCCACTCAATCTGCAAACTGTTTTCAGAATTTGAAGAGAATTTGCTTTACTCCAATGGACCAAGATGTTTATTTCTCAGTGTCAAATACTCAAATTACACAAGAAAAAGAAAGAAAAAAAAGTCACCCTGAAAGAACTTGAAGCCATCTTTGGTGTTCTGCAGACTGCACAGGTACCACAGCACGCTGAATGCTCGTGTTGAAATCTTCAAAGATGTGAGGTGATTTGTTTTGACAATAAGTTTATGTCGTTTTTAACACTTGGCAGTTGTTATCTTGAGATGCCCTATGCTTTATGAAGACAGCTTCCTTGTCAAAGACAGAGCAAGTTCACAGGTTATGTACTTCTCAAGGTCAGAGCAAGTGAACAGTTGATAATATTTTAGCTCACTTAACCATTAAAGGGCGTCTACATAACCATTGAACTACTTCTGGTTTGTCATTCTAACCATAGTGATGATGAGGGCAAATGTTTTATATATAAAAATCTTACTTTTCTGTCATGCGAGTCAGGAGATACGGCAACGGCATTGCACAGGTCACTTGGACCTGCTAGTTTGCCAAGTCTGTTTTCTTCCTGTGGCAATGAAATGGACAGTGATACTATTTGTTAAAGACATGCTTGTCTGATATATGTTTTAACATTTGATTGTTGTCATTGACTGTATTGCTGTTGCACAGACTTGTGTTATTGGGTTCTGTTCAAACAGGTTTTGCTATCACATACATGACTTGCCTGCAGTGCGCACAGAGAGAGAGAGAGAGAGAGAGAGAGAGAGAAAAAGGTCTGCGTGGAGCATGTATGTCGGGTGTAAACTCACTGTAACACCTTAACACGCGCATTTTGTCCTTGGTTGGAATTGGTGGTGAATGCTGACATTGCATGAACGAAGAAGGGATTAAATGATGTGTAAGTACTCGAGTGTTGTGATTATGGTGATTACAGCCATGAAGGTGTTCAGTCTACGTAAAGCCTTAAAGGTAGCTCACACTGTGGTGGCTGCTCTGAGTAGATTCTACTGTACAACAACTGGACTCTTGCATGTCCAGCATTTGAAGCAGAAACACTCTGCAAGACACTAAACTGAACTGAGTAAAACCCCATTAGAACTTTCCACTTTAGAGTGGGGCAGACAATACAACACACTCTTTAATCTGTGTCCCCTGTGAACTTTCCACTTTAGAGTGGGGCAGACAATACAACACACTCTTTAATCTGTGTCCCCTGTGAACTTTCCACTTTAGAGTGGGGCAGACAATACAGCAGACAATACAACACACTCTTTAATCTGCGTCCCCTGTGAACTTTCCACTTTGGGGAAGACAATACAGCAGACAATACAACACACTCTTTAATCTGCGTCCCCTGTGAACTTTCCACTTTAGAGTGGGGCAGACAATACAGCACACAATACAACACATTCTTTAATCTGCCGCCCCTGTGAACTTTCCACTTTAGAGTGGGGCAGACAATACAGCAGACGATACAACACACTCTTTAATCTGCGTCCCCTGTGAACTTTCCACTTTAGAGTGGGGCAGACAATACAGCACACTCTTTAATCTGCGTCCCCTGTGAACTTTCCACTTTAGAGTGGGGCAGACAATACAGCAGACGATACAACACGCTCTTTAATCTGCGTCCCCTGTGAACTTTCCACTTTAGAGTGGGGCAGACAATACAGCAGACGATACAACACACTCTTTAATCTGCCTCCCCTGTGAACTTTCCACTTTAGAGTGGGGCAGACAATACAGCACACAATACAACACATTCTTTAATCTGCCTCCCCTGTGAACTTTCCACTTTAGAGTGGGGCAGACAATACAGCACACAATACAACACATTCTTTAATCTGCCTCCCCTGTGAACTTTCCACTTTAGAGTGGGGCAGACAATACAGCACACAATACAACACATTCTTTAATCTGCCTCCCCTGTGAACTTTCAACTTTAGAGTGGGGCAGACAAGACAACACACTCTTTAATCTGCATCCCCTGTTGATGTATACTGGTGCAGTAGCAGCAATACTCAAATTGCCTACTATTCTCAGAGAGGCAGACAGACATGTAACATCAAAGATTCAGACACAGACATAGAGACAGACACACACCACAGCAGCTCTAACATGAACACACAATACTTGCTCAGACAGGTAGGCTGGTATATATATACGAGCAGTTGTGGCTGTATGGTTGAGGTGGGCCATTTGAACCTCCTATGGTCTGGCTGCCAGATAATACGGCTGAAATTGATGAGTTCAAGCAAGCGGTAGGTTGATCTTTCAACCTTGCTGTAACTTGGGTTACCACCCCTTCTGACCTCTGGCCTTTTCTTCGCTTCAGTTAAAGCAAGGGGAAGGTTGATCTTTCAACCTTGCTGTAACTTGGTTTACCACCCCTTCTGACCTCTGGCCTTTTCTTCACTTCAGTTAAAGCAAGGGGAAGGTTACTCCTTCAACCTTGTTGTAACTTGAGTTACCATCCCTTGTGACCTCTGGCCTTTTCTTCACTTCAGTTAAAGCAAGGGGAAGGTTACTCCTTCAACCTTGTTGTAACTTGAGTTACCATTCCTTGTGACCTCTGGCCTTTTCTTCACTTCAGTCCCAGCAGTAGGGCACTCACTGCCTGGTGGCTGCCGTATCATCTGCTTGGAATACAGCATGCTGTATTTGGAATGGACAGGTTGAAACTGATGCTCTCAGCCATTTCAACCACAGCCCAGTTGAGATCAGGTTTGGTTGGTCCTGTTCAACTATACAGCTGAAACGGCTCATGTATCACTGCCTCTGCACACACAGCCTGGACTTGTGCACATGTAGCCAGACACAGAATATCTGTGAATCGCAAAGACACATCAGACTCACAAAGACACAATCTGTGACTCAGGTAACAGACACAATATCTGTGAATCGCAAAGACACACATCAGACTCACAAAGACACAATCTGTGACTCAGACAGGTAGCCAGACACATAATATTTGTGACTCGCACACAAAGACACACATCTGTGACTCAGACAGGTAACAGACACATATTTGTGAATCACAAAGACACGCATCTGACTCACAAAGACACAATCTGTGACTCAGACAGGTAGCCAGACACATAATATCTGTGACTCGCACACACAGACATACATCTGTGACTCAGGTAGCCAGACACGTATCTGTGAATTGCAAAGACACACATCTGACTCGCAAAGACACACATCTGTGACTCAGACAGGTAGCCAGACACATAATATCTGTCTCGCACACACAGACACACATCTGTGACTCAGGTAGCCAGACACATATCTGTGAATTGCAAAGACACACATCTGACTTGCAAAGACACACATCTGTCCCTCGGACGGATAGCCAGACACGTAATATTTGTGAACTGCAAAGACACACATCTGACTCACAAAGACATACATCTGTCACTCAGACAGGTAGTCAGACAACAGACATCTATGACTCGCACAGGCAGACACGCACAACACGTGTGACTCGGATACACAGTCCAACGGTTTGTAATACATAAGTGTATATATATATATTATATATGCATACAATCACTCAGATGAAAATGCACCAGTAACAAACTAGGAAGCTGGGATGTCCATAAAATTAAGCAGCCTTGGCAAGATGAAACTGGACAGTAGTGGCTAACAAAAGAAATCCTAGGGAAATTTACAACCACAAACACTCATTAGAAATGGGGGAACTGTGCACAGGACAGTTTCCCCATTTCTGATGAGTGTTTGTGGTTGTAAATTTCCCTAGGATTTCTTTTGTGAGCCACTACTGTCCAGAAATGGGGAAACTGTCCTGTGCACAGTTCCACATCAGAATAGGTCAAAAGCTGTTCCAGTTAAGTATGCAGCAAACCCTGCATCCTATGGTAATGTGGTCACCTGGTTTTACAGCCAACTCCAAAGGGCTTTGTATCTCCTGTGGCTCTGATCAGCACCTTCTTGACGAAAGAACGAGGCACGTTTTTATGTTTCCTCCATCTACAGCGTTACAATGATGTCCACCTGTTTTCACTTCCTCGGTAGACAACAGGAGGGCTATGAGCTCATGACTTCTCAGTGTACAGCACTATGCATGAGTTATTTAAAACAAGCAACAGCTTGTAAAACCAAAAGAAATGAAAACATAAACCACAGGACTTATGACAACCCATTTCGACAGAGCCACTATTCACAAAATAGGCACACTGACATGAAGCATTCGGCAGTGGTCCTGTTAGGGTTGGGGGGATGGTGGTAGTGGTGGCATATGGTTCTACTTTTTCATGTGATGGTAGTGCTTGTGCAGGTCAGAGGCGACTGAATTTGGGTTACGAAAATTGCTTACCACGTGCACTCAGATTTTTGTCTACTACAGCTGTATTGTTAGCAAAGTGGATTCGTAGTACTTTACTGTTTCCAACTTATTTTCTGTGTAAACCTGCAACTTGTATTTATTTTGTTTAGCTTAGCTCTTAGGCTCAGGTTAAACGGTAGGCCGAGTTGCTTTCAAGATGCAGCCTTGACAAATCACCTCACAGAAGGGCATTTTGAGAAGTTTCATCCAGGACATGAAAACAACAGGAAACAAATGCGTGGAATGAATACGTTCCTCACTTCAGTCACCACGAAAACAGAGCTGCAGCTGACCTCTGTTGTTGTGACTTAGCTCATGTTGCACTCGAGACCATGCGCACACAAGTAAGGAGACAGGCACTACCGCTAACCATTACCACCATCCGTCTAACCCTCTCTACTCTCTTGTGCTGACTGTGGCTGCTGCCATGCAAGCTGAGGGTTAGATTTTAAACACGACCTGGCTGACATGGGAGCCAGGTCATGACACTGCAACACAGTCACTGCAAATCACCTTGAAAAACCGCTGCATGATCATGAATGGGATAGCTGCACAAGGCAAGCTGTGAAAAATGTCCTGTAGAACAGGACAAGACAAAGAAGGGGAAGCTAGTCTATTAACAACCATCACAGTATGTACCCCCCCCCCCCCACACACACACACACGAGGCTGCAGTCACTTAACTCTCTTGCCCCCCCCCCCCCCCATAAAAACACACCCTGTAGAATAGCACAAAACAAAGGGGTAACTAGTCTATTAACAACCATCACAGACACACACACACTCCATGTCAGGCTGCAGTCAACCAATACTCTTGCAGTGTCTCTGTGTCTCATCCCCCCCCCCCCCCCCCCCTCCCCAATTTTCCACATGAAAGATTTTCCAACAGTATGGTTTGGCTTGTGAATAAAACGAGCAAAAAGCCATTGCCTGCATCATTAAATAACAGTATGGTGTCCCCTAGACAAATAGTGTGTTGGGGGAGGTTATATGATGTTGCTGACGGTATTTGGTACGCTGATGCATGAACTCCAAGGTGCATGGCCTTTTTTTCTTAACATGTCTATGCCTCATGCACTGGATGGCCGACGTCCACAAATCAAGTTAAATAGTTCATGTAGTTTAAAAAGATCCCCCAAAAATTTGACCAGCCATAAAAGAAGTTAAAACCAAATGCCTCTTAATTAGACAGGACAAAACAGTGTGCAAGTTTTTGGCACAGTTTTTTTCTCTCTTCCTTTTGTCAGGGCGGCTTGTGAAATAATGACTTTACCAGAGAATGATCTTTAAAAAAACACAGACTTCCTTGGGTCAGTCTCATGAAAGATTCAAGTATTCCTGTTTCAAGATTCACATTTTGCCATTGCTTGAAAAGGCAAGATATAAGAAAATGCGTACATCATTTTGTCCTGTGCTTTAAAAATAGGCATTTAGTTTTAACCTCATGTGCGATTTGAACTTTTTTCTCTACACTGAAAATTTACCTTGCTTGAGATTTTTTGACTTAAGGGAACTCATCATGCAGTCTCACATGCAAATATGTAAATTATATCTAACATTAAGTACAATTTTCGCAACCTCAGCAGACGTTTGAAGTGTGCCAACAAGTAAAAACTTAACGTCCAGTAAACAGCAAAAGCTGTTAACATTGGAGAAGCACAATTCATCAAATCCCACAGAAAAGTTTGATTACGTTTTCATGATATTACAAGTTTGATTTACCATTCATGGTGCACACCAGTATTGTTGAAAGAGGACTGGAGAAAAAAAAAGTTGAGAGGTAGAAAATAGTAAAGGGCAGAATTTTTGGCAGTTTGTTAAAACACGCAAAGCTAAATATTCTGATTTTCTTCAGGCTTGGATGAGAGATGTTCAATATATTCTCAACCTTAATTTCTCCATCTGCAAAGCTTAACTGTGGGGATGTGAAGCAGGTTCAACACTGGCATGGTATAGGAGCTGAAAGCATCATGCTGTCAGTGTCACAGCACAATAATATGCTGTTGTGTTGCTTAATGTTCTCGGATATCGGCTGACATATTAGGGACAAGCTGAGACCAATGTGTGAGCATGGTTCAATATTGCTTTACGTCCACAGAAACCATAAGGCTTGTTAGGATGGAAAGCCCAGGACGGCCACCCCGACTTTCACACAGCTCCTGAACTCTGAATATGATGATGATGATGATGATATATGATTGCTTTTATATAGCACTATTCTCCGCTATCGAGCAGACTCACTGTGCTCGCATGTGATTCTACATGAGTGACTAGCTTTTTATAGCGTGTTTTTGAATGTCCACTGAAATGGTGTACTTACAGTGCTGACATGGCTGGTGTCACATGCAACTGCTGCCGTCCATGTGCAAGTTCTGTGTACACCACACAACCATGCCACTTCATGCAAAAGCCAAATACGTTTATAATAGCTTATAAACTATATATGTGTATGCTTGATGTTCCTGCTTTCTGTTAGAATTATCTGATACAGTAATGCACTCTGTTTCACATCTCCACCAGCTCACAAGTTCAATACCCTACCTTAAAAAATACAAAAAAGGAAGAAGAAGAAAAAGAAGAAGAAGAAGAAGAAGAAGAAGAAGAAGAAGAAAAACCAACAAATTTAGCCTCTGAGGAAATGCCAACCCATATTAATTTGTTTTGTGCTGAAGCATAAAATTCAAACTCACAAAATATGTGTGTGATCTTTGTCCTTGTGTGGTACGATCAAACACAGGTTGAACTCGACTGGGATGAAACTTTGCTGAGTAAATGCAACTTTCATTTGACCTTCCTGACCCCTCGATCACCTTGAAATAGTGTCAGCAAAACTGATTAACCCTACCAGTGCCAGACCTGTGTTTACAAAAATCTGTGAAATTTTTCTTTTTAACATATCTTGTGGATATATGCTACATTTCTGCAACTGTGAGAACAATAACAATAATGGTATACTTTATTAATCCCAGTAGGAAATTAAAGCTGTCATTCGATAGCACAACGAAAAACATATCTCAATAATTCTAAGTCATGAACCACACTCTTAGACATATGCCCCCTTTCTCTCAGTCTGCATACACTAATAGCAAACCCAAAATTACCTGGAATAATGCTTTCTCTGTGTCAAACCAAAATGTAAAAACTCTCAAATAAAACTCATTAGAAGTTGTGCATACAAGGTTTGCAGTTTGCTGTGATGGATTAGTTTTTGTTTGGATGATGGCGATCCGACATTTTCATGGTTTGATTTTGTGGTGCAGAGGGAATCTCTAAAATTTTCATTTTCTGTGGGCTACACACTGCATGCCTCACCCTTATGTTTGTTTAATAACATTCACTAAAGTCACAGAGCATTTTCAGCAAGTGAAATGAGACAGTAACAAATACACATACCTGACAGTAAGCCGACATGCACTGGGAATGTATCCATCAGAGCGAAACAGAACTGGACCAGAAATAAGAAACTAACTTGAATCGGTTATTTTCTGCATGCTTATCTACTTCAGTTGAAAAACAGTTTTTCTTTCTTTCTCTATTTTTAATTCTGTCGTAGTGGTGGAGGATCTTTATTTTTTTTAAAGTCAGAAGAAGTTTGACTTGTCCCCCTCCCCCCTGTCATACGGATGACGATAAATATGCCAGAATAGGCAACACCGTCTCACAAGTAACAAAAGAATGTCAGTTCTTTGCACTCTTAACTGGGCGAATGTTTGTTCGCCGAACATACTTTGGACACTTCGATGAACTATGATTCGTTTCTTAATTGAACTTTTAGTTCGCTGAACATGGTTCGGACAGTCCAAACTATACTTCGTTCTCAACTGGCTTGTAATGAGATGCAAGCTTCGGCCCGAACTTGCGGCAGACGCACAGCAGACAGCATGATCGAAAATGTAGGCTAAAGTCAAGTCAAGTCAATATACTTTCATCATCCCTCACATGGTAATTCATCTAACTACTATCTCATTCTGGGTCTCCGAGATAAGGCTGCGCCTCCCACAAGTCAACAAATTCCCTCCGAAGCGAGTGAAGAACCTAGCGACACCGTCATCCATTTTATTTTTTCTTCATCCACAGGAGAGCTCTGCTCTCAGCCAATCAGAGGCAATGATCGTCGAATAGGGCGAATGTTCCCAGAACATGTTGAGTGAAGCTTTTTGGACCCCGAATAGAGCTTCGACGAATACTTCCAACTAGGTTTGCGAAGAAAAGTTGGCCCAATTAAGAACCAACTAGCTTCACCGAATACTTCCAACTAGGTTCGCAAAGAAACATTCGCCCAATTAAGAACGGGCTTTAGGAGAATATAAAATACATCCGGCAGCCACACTAGTAATAGTCATTTTGTTTTTGACAAACCACAGTAGTGTAGGGGATTCATAGTGTACAATGACCATTATCACTTAAGAATATTCATCAAGCTGTATCACCATCATCAGTTACGGAGAGCTATCAACTATATCACCATCATCACTTATGACGAGAATGTTAATCGACATCATCGTCGTCACAAGCTGAGTAAGAACATGAACAGCCTTGATCACGGTGATTCATATCTAATCATCTGTTACCCCCTCATCCACAAGTCCATTCACAGTGACCACAAAAGGCACTATGCTAACATTAAGCATTATTCCAGTACTTCCTTCAGCAAGAGAAAGTCCCTAAACTTCTCGGGAATCATCAGCCGCCTGACAAACTTCCTCAAGTCCCGACCAGCGAGGCGGCGCAGGATGATGCGGCACTGAAAAGTCAGAGGCAGCGGCACTGAATGGTAGTACAGCAACACCTCTTTCAGCATCTCGTTCTCCTGACATTTTCCTGGGAACTCCTGCTGCCCGATCCACGTTTCGTGGGCTACATCGCACCCCCCAGTGATGAGCAGAAGCGCCATCTCCGAGTTGCCGCGATGCGAAGCGACCCAGAGCGGGGAGCGGGGGATCTCAAAAATGGTCACCACCTGAACAGACTGAGCATGCTGCTCAATTCCTACGCTAGGCACGCTCAGAGCCACGTTCTTCTTAATCAGAAGCTTCACGACGTTCAGATGTCCCTGATAGACAGCATTCCACAGCGGCGTGGCGTCGAGGCGGTTCACAGCCTCTGGGTCAGCCCCATTGTCCAGCAGTTTCTCCACGCAGGCCATGTTGCCATTGAAGGCAGCGTAGTGAAGTGGGGTGTCCAAATCCTTGTCCGCATTGTTGACGTTGCAGCCTTTGCTCATCAGCATCTCCACCACCGGGAAGTGGTTTCCATGTGCTGCCAGAGACATGGGGGTGTTCTGGTCGTGAGTGCACATGTCCGGCAGAGCTCCAGCGTTAAGCAGCAGCGCCAGGATAGCGATGAAGCCGTTCCAGGCGGCGATGTGCAGTGCCTGGTAGCCCAAGCTGTTGCTGAAGTGTACATTGACGTTGTACTCCAGCAGCAGCTTGACAATGTTGGTGTAGTTGGCATAGGTAGCCACCATCAGTGCTGGATCGCCATCGTCTGATATGTCGTTCACATTGGCTCCTGCTTCCAGTAGGATCCGAGTCACATTGTAGCTCTCTGGAAAAGACAAACAAATTTTAAGACACAAATCTCTCACTGCTCCTAAAACATTGAGTGCTCCCCCCTCGTCTGCTGACGCTGTACCCAAGATTGGGTCCTACTGGCGTATCACGCTTATAGTGTGCATCAAGAGTCTGGCTGACATGGTTTTGATCTCAGTTGAAAGAAATCTAATTAGGTTATTTCTGTAGCATCTTTGTTTTACTGACTTTTGAACAAGCCTGAGACTAAATCAGCTGTTTGTTTGTATCTTAAAATAATCAACATTGTGCATGAAGTTACATTTCTGGTATGATTCATGGATCTGACTTGTCCACAAGAGATTTTGGTGACATTTCACCTTCTAACCAAAACTGAATTTGCCATGCCTGACCATCCAGGTTACATTACCGTGTCGCATGTCTAAAAGTTTGAGAAGTGCTGAAACAACAGTGCTGAAGCATCAGATAACGATAAACACAATGCCGAGGAATTGTGCCCAAGGCTTTATGCTCTCTGGGTCAACCTACCCATACTGATGGCCATGATCAGTGGTGTTTCTCCCTGGGCACTGCGCAGGTTTAAGTCAGCACCATATTTCAGGAGCAGCTTGGTGACTTTCTTCATGTCATACATGACCGAGAACATGAGAGCAGTTGCTCCGTGCTGGTCGCGGGAGTCTGGGTCAGCGCCTGCCTGAAGTAGTTGTTCCAGGGCCCCCAGCTCTCCCATCCTGAAACAATGCATCTGGGTAATGTGATCTGTACCTTTGTCAGTCCATCCCTACCACAGCTGCATCAGCTGTCCCATCCTCAAACAACGTAACTTGTGATGGTGTCAGTCTGTACCTACCGCAGCTGTCCCATCCTCAAACAATGTAACGTGCTGGTGTTGGTCCATTCCTACCACAGCTGTATCAGCTGTCCCATCTTCAATCAATGTAACTTGTGCTGGTGTCGGTCCATTCTTACCACAGCTGTCCATCCTCAAACAATGTACCTAATGTAACTTGTGCTGGTGTCAGTCCGTACCTACCACAGCTGCATCAGCTGTGCTTGTCTGTGTTGTACAACCCACCTTGCTGCCGCAATAACCAGTGTCTCTTGTCGAAAGTTCCGAATGTTGAGATCGATGGTTGGCACAGCCAGCAACATGTCCACTGCTGGCTGGTATCGATTCAAGATGGCCTCCAGGAGTGGTGCATGAAGTTCTGTCCTTGATCGCAGATTGACACTGATATCATCATGGGACAGGAGAATTCTGATCACAGACAGGTTTTTGGAGCAAATGGCCCGAAACAGAGGTGTGTAACTGAATAAACTTGTCACCTGGAAATAACAGAAACCGCACTGAAAAACTGGTTTGTCATTTTGGAACAAAAACCAAGCAATTCCCATAAAAAATAATAACAAAACAAACAAACAAACAAAAAAGAAATGGAAGCCGGTCATAAAATGGTTGTGGCATTCAGGGTGGAGCTGGGACAGGTGGGGGTCATGGCATTCAGGGTGGGTCTGGGACAGGTGGGGGTAGTGGTATTCAGGGTGGGGTTGGGACAGGTGGGGGCTGTGGCATTCAGGGTGGGTCTGGGACAGGTGCGGGTCGTGGCATTCAGGGTCAGTCTGGGACAGGTAGGGGTAGTGGCATTCAGGTCTGGTCTGGGACAGGTGGGGTTGTGGCATTCAGGGTGGGGTTGAGACAGGTGGGGGCTGTGGCATTCAGGGTGGGGCTGGGACTGGGGGAGGGGAGGGGGCATTCAGGGTGGGGCTGGGACAGGTGGGGGTAGTGGTATTCAGGGTGGGGTTGGGACAGGTGGGAGCTGTGGCATTCAGGGTGGGTCTGGGACAGGTGGGGGTCGTGGCATTCAGGGTCAGTCTGGGACAGGTGGGGGTAGTGGCATTCAGGACTGGTCTGGGACAGGTGTGGTTGTGGCATTCAATTCAGGGTGGGGTTGGGACAGGTGGGGGCTGTGGCATTCAGGGTGGGGCTGGGACTGGGGGAGGGGAGGGGCATTCAGGGTGGGGCTGGGACAGGTGGGGGTAGTGGCATTCAGGGTGGGTCTGGGACAGGTGGGGGTTGTGGCATTCAGGGTGGGGCTGGGACAGGTGGGGGTAGTGGCATTCAGGACTGGTCTGGGACAGGTGGGGTTGTGGCATTCAGGGTGGGGTTGGGACAGGTGGGGGCTGTGGCATTCAGGGTGGGTCTGGGACAGGTGGGGGCTGTGGCATTCAGGGTGGGTCTGGGACAGGTGGGGGCTGTGGCATTCAGGGTGGGGCTGGGACTGGGGGAGGGGAGGGGCATTCAGGGTGGGGCTGGGACAGGTGGGGGTAGTGGCATTCAGGGTGGGTCTGGGACAGGTGGGGGTTGTGGCATTCAGGGTGGGTCTGGGACAGGTGGGGGTAGTGGCATTCAGGACTGGTCTGGGACAGGTGGGGTTGTGGCATTCAGGGTGGGGTTGGGACAGGTGGGGGCTGTGGCATTCAGGGTGGGTCTGGGACAGGTGGGGGCTTGTGGCATTCAGGGTGGGGCTGGGACTGGGGGAGGGGAGGGGCATTCAGGGTGGGGCTGGGACAGGTGGGGGTAGTGGCATTCAGGGTGGGTCTGGGACAGGTGGAGGGAACGGGGAGGAGGGAGGGAAGAGGCAGCAAGGGGGCTGTGGCATTCAGGGTGGGTCTGGGACAGGTGGGGGCTGTGGCATTCAGGGTGGGTCTGGGACAGGTGGGGGCTGTGGCATTCAGGGTTGGTCTGGGATGGGTGGGCGTTGTGACATTTAGGGTGGGTCTGGGACAGGTGGGGGTTGTGGTATTCAGGGTGGGACTGGGACAGGTGGGGGTTGTGGCATTCAGGGTGGGACTGGGACAGGTGGGATTAGTGGCATTCAGCAGGGGCCTGGACAGGTGGGGTTGTGGCATTCAGGGTTGGGCTGGGACAGATGGGGTTGTGGAATTCAGGGTGGGGCTGGGACAGGTGGGGGTTGTGGCATTCAGGGTGGAGCTGGGACAGGTGGAGGGAACGGGGAGGAGGGAGGGAAGAGGCAGCAAGGGGGGCTGCTGCAATAAAACGTTTTGTTCTTTGAATTATCAAACAAAGAGACAGTTTGATGTAACACTAACAGTGAGTAATTTGCAAACAAACAAGCACACAAATGCACTGCAGTTATTTATGTTGATTATGACCATCACACTACTTCTTTCACATGGAACACAACTTCTGATGGCTAAACTCACATACGCCAAAGACTGTGACACACGTAGGCATCACCTGTCCTGTCCATCACAAGTGCGTGCTACACATAAGATAAACTGATGTAACATTAATATTGGTGTGTATTAACTATTATGGGGCATGGAGCAACATTTCTTATTGCTGTACATCTTTCTGACACCCCTCTGAGTTTGAATTAATTACATCAAACTCAAAGTCACAAAACCCAGTAAAGTGTAAAATGTCAATGGCAGTTATGTTGATGAACTCCTGACCATCATTTTAACAGCGTTAAAATAATCAAAAGGAACCAAATCTATACTGCAGACAAAATCCTCACCTTGTTGACAAAGCAGTTTTTCTCAAGCAGGTACTCAACAATCTCTGTTGTATCGTGTCCTGATGCAGCAGCTGCATGCAGCAAACTCTTCCTGGCCGGCATGCTGGCAATGTTAAGCGGGTTGTGGGAATCCGCGTTGTTGAAACAATGGCAGATCCCTGAGCGAACCTGCTCCACCATCCTCTCTAACTCCTCACCTTCTGTTCCGTCGATGGTGGTGGGGTGCTGCTCGAAAAATCGTCCACAGCTGCAGTTTTGGGTGTGCGCTAACACAAAGACAGAAAGTATGAGAATTTATATTAATGTTTTCTCCATGGACTATGGAGAAATGTAGCTTTGTCTAGTCTATTATTAGTATTACTTTTAGTTTTATACAAGTTCTGAAGAAATGTAGCCTTGTCTAGTCTAATACAGTATTACAGTATTGCTTTTAGTTTGACTGAAGTTCAAGTTTAATATTGCTTTACATCCACAGAGATCATACACATTATTACAGTATTGGGGACGGGGAGCCCAGGACAGCTTCCTTGACTTTCACACAGCTCCTGATCTCTGTTTACACAAGGCAGCTATCATGAGCTATGTCTGTAGTAAATAATAATGAGGTTAATAAACTGCAATAAAATGAGGTTAATAAACTGACACATGCAGCTATGTCTGTCATAAATGAGGTTAATAAACTGCAATAATAATGAGGTTAATAAACTGCAATAATAATGAGGTTAATAAACTGACACATATTTTTGTACACATGTATGTGATTGTGAGTCAAAAATGACAACTTTTGCAACAAAAAGGTTTTGTCTGTGTTACCCATAGTGATGTCGACATCAAGCAGTTGTATGTGTTGGTCCAGAAAGGGCCTCCAGTCCCTGGCTCTGGTCACTATGCGTCTGTACATCTCTGCCATGACAGGACGATCAAGGGAGCTCACTGGTTCTGATGCCGCTAGCATTTCCTCAAACATTCCCCCACAAACTGAAACACAAAACTAAAACTGAAAGAAACTGGGCACTTTGTTTAGTTTTGATTAGTACTAATAGTAGTAACCAGTATAGTACATACTCATGAATTTGTGTAAAAACAATACACTATTTTGCAAAGTTATGTCTCATTAACTTAAAAAAAGAACCCTGACTTGTTCCCAATGGGGAGGGTCCTGGGAAGGTCCCCCCCCCCCCCCCCTCTCCTCCCCTACCCCAAACACACACAATATTTACATCTACCTGTACAGTCTGCTGTCACTGTTTCATTTTACATCCTTGCATTTGTTACATACGGAAAGAGTCAATCTCGCGGATATTATTAGTATATTACTTTTCAATCGAGAGCAAACGATCGGGGGGAAGGTGGGTGGTGGTGGAAAACGGACGTTCTCACCTATAAAGTGAGGTTGCCTGGTTGGTAATAATACTAATACTAATAGGTGCTGCTCTGCCACAAAACAAAATCAAGTGTGCTAAAAATTGCGCAACGGATCGACATATAGGACGTACAATCCAAATACTGGCAGGATATTTACCCTCTTCTACCTCGTCCATTGTCTGAGCGTTTATTTAAATACCACGTTCCACAGAACCTCCGTCGACGTGTACAAGATCAGTAACTGCGATTAAAGTTGACCTGAAGTGTCGAGATTACGTTCAGGCATAATCCTCAGCGCGCACACTCCACACCTCTGTAAACAATCTAGGTTTCGGTCTTCCGACAGATGTCTTATTAGAGGAAACTCCCCTAAAATCGCCCAGCTTTTTCTTCTTGTAACTTCAACATTATCAAGACTCTGGCACTTTCAGTGCAGACTAGTTTTGTCAGTACTGAGAGTCCGCACAGAATTTGAGTCTGGAGAAATCCAGGTTAGCGTAGCACATAACGGCCACCCATTAATTAACTGATGACCACACTCGATCGTGCTTAAGTGGCCCGCAGCCGAGCGAGTGCGGCCGTCTTGCTCTGTGTCACTGACTCTCCATGTTCTGTCGTTGACCCACAGAGTAATATGAAACAACTCGGAACGGTTTCATCAGAAACTTTCAGCTCCGACTGTGACTATGAAGGAGAAGAACAGTGTTGGTTTTTGTTCTTCCCAATCCGCCTTTTCCGTTCTTCACGAGTCGTAGGCTGTGCCGGTAAGCCCAACTCCGACTCCGAATCAGTCAGTAAAATCAGCTGTCCTCAGTGCCAAATAATTAATGAATGAACTGATATGACTGTGACTGGATTTTTACTTTTGGCCGCAAGTGGCTTTGCCATGGTTTCGGAAGATATGAAGACATTCGCGAACACACACAGCCAAGGACATCGCCGTGACAACATCGATCGCCCGACCGCGGCGGAGCACGCATGGGAGAAACTGAGGCCGCTCAAGTTATAAAGATCGACTGATTATCTTTCTTGAAAGGACGACTGAGAAAGAGCCATTGTCAGTCAGACGTACATTTGAACTGTTGAAACAGAACTCGTCATATTTAGTGGAGGAACTTTTAAAATATGGGGTCGAGCGCACAATTTGTGGGCTTTTCTGAGCCACATAGTGTACTAAACCGGCGAACCAGTCTGACGATAATAACAAAGCAAAACAGGTGATGTTTTCACACACACACACACACACACACACACACACACACACACACACCACACACACACAACACACACACAACACACACACACACACACACACGCACGCACGCACGCACCGCGCACGCACGCCGCCGCGCGCACACTCCGCACGCACACACTGACTATGCACACGCGCGCGCACACACTGACTATGCACACGCGCGCGCACACTGACACACACACACACACACACACACACACACACACACTGACACCCACACACACACACACACACACCACAACACACACACACACACACACCACACACACACACACACACACACACACACACACACACACACACACACACACACACACACACACACACACACACTGACACTAGCCTCACACCACATCACACACACACCACACACACACACACACACACTGAGAAGATGTAACGAGGAGGGAGGGAGGGTAAGGGTGGGGGGGGGGGGGTGAGTAAGAACTTGAGACAGAATTTGAAATCACTTGTGGTATTGTTTGCAGAGGTGGGTTTTTACCGCAGTTTTACGTCAGGTAGGCTATAGATAAGGGGAGAAAGAGTGAAGGCTCGACCATCGCACGTTCCAACCGGCCCGGAAGACTGAGGATGACGTGGACCGCCGCCAGAACAAACAGAAATGTTTAAGGCAGTGTCCCCTCGCCGCCATTGCGTAACGTAACAGCTAGTGTACCACGCAATTGCTGTCTCAACTGCTGTGCGGAGCAGACTCACTGACAAGGACAGTGTCCGTAGCACTGCTGCTGAGGAACAACTGAAGCGAAAGACAAGTCCAGCTTTCTGAGCCCAGCTCCACCTCCCTGCTCTTGATCTCTTCTGGGCTCTCTTGAGGGTCCAGCACCACCTCCCTGCTCTTGATCTCTTCTGGGCCCTCTTGAGGGTCCAGCACCACCTCCCTGCTCTTGATCTCTTCTGGGCCCTCTTGAGGGCCAGCACCACCTCCCTGCTCTTGATCTCTGCTGGGCTAACTTGAGGGTCCAGCACCACCTCCCTGCTCTTGATCTCTGCTGGGCTCTCTTGAGGGTCCAGCACCACCTCCCTGCTCTTGGTCTCGCCTAGACCCGCAAATGAATTAACTTCTTCGTGAGAGTCCAGCGGCTCACCTCCCTCCTTTTGATCTCGCCTGGACTCTGGAGGCATGGGGGGGGGGGGGGGGGGGGGGGGGGGGGGAGGGGGATCGCCCCACTCCCTTCCCCCCATAACAGTCGGGACGATCCTGATGACATTATTGCATTCAAGCCGACGCATGCACTTCAGCTAATGAGTATTTTGCAACAACAATGATTCTCGATAAGCCTTGCAATCCTCGCATTTTTGTAAGAAGAATGGAGTGGCAGGTGTGACATGCGTGTCAGGTCATGTGCCTGTCCCATGGTGTGCACGTCAGTTGTAGCTGGCTACCCGGATGTACGCTACACTTGCAGCTGTGACATGTGTCAGGTCATGTGCCTGTCCCGGCCATGGCGTACTCTTCAGTTCTAAATGAGCTACCCGGATATACGCCACACTTGCAGCTACCGTCAGTTTCGTATTGCGACACACCCAGAGTCACCGAGGCCCTACCTCCACATTAAGTATTTCAAAATCAGATGTATTATTATACTGAAGTCCCAAATTATACACAGCTGAACAGAACAGGCCTGCGGCATAGCAAGTAGGCTACACAGCGTTCTCGCGGCTTATCCTATCCTTCGACTGCAGCGGTCTACGCGTGTTCAGTGGCACCGGAGAACTTTCCATTTATCAAACATAACCCGTAACGCTACCGGTTCTGTTCATCAGTTGGACGTGTTTACACAGCCAATAACTGTCAGTGGAACTTTCTTGGTGATCTAGTCACCTCGGCAGGCGGTCTGGGTTTGTAACTGAGCCTACGACGTCAGCCAAAGGATCAGTTTTTCAACATGAACCTGCTCCGGTTAGACGGGTCTTTTCAAGTATTTGCAGCTCTTATCACACGACCGCATTGTTCGCGGCCTGCGTGTTTTTAGGGACGCTTTTGAAGCTGTGTTGAAAATCTAGTCAGGCGCAGGAAGGCGACTCGGCACTGGATATGGCGGCCGACAGGACTGGGTTTTATCTGGGCACGGTGACAATTTTGACGACACTGATCACAGGTAAAGCCACAGATTTTTCTGGTCGAGAATAATGATCCACAATAAGCAAGTATGTAAACATGGTGTTTAACGTCCACAGAAACCGTAAGGTTTATTAGGGACGGGGCCGGAGAAGGGGGTGGGAAGGGGGCATGGAAGTGGCGGGGAAAAAAGGGAAGATTACTGATACACCTATCGCTACACTGTCACCACCAGTATGACTCCTGCATTAAGATCGACGGGCAGCGGCGAGAGCCATTTTAATGTTTCATTAATTGTAAGGGACAAGTCACAAGACAGTGTCCACAAACCACAACCTGGCTGAAGAGAAAGGAGAACCGAAGCGGAATCGAACCGAGGCCCTTCTGCTCACACTTACCAGTCTAACGCCGTACGGCTAGGCCAAACCGGCAATAAAAGCGATCCTGGTTGATGCGGTTTAACTGACATGCTGACGAATCCAGATAGCCTTTGAGATAAGCACCACAATTTTACCTGACATATATATATATATATATATATATATATATATATATATATATATATATATCTGTTTCACGCAGTGTGCCTATAATGGTAGCCAGCTAATTATGACTGTTGCGGTGTGCAGTACTGGTAGGCACGCAGGGCCCTAGTTTCTGTTTCCTTGTTGCTTTGTGTGGACGCAGGAACTTCGGCTGGGTCCTCCTCAGTTTCTCCTTGACAGCTTCTGTCTATTCTCTGAGCATGGCCTACCCGCCACATAATAATGCCCGTAGTGACGATTTGAATATCTTGTTTTTGGTTTGTAGACGCACGGATGGGGAAACGAGGCTAGACGAAAGCTTTGTCACAGTGTGTGTGTGTGTGTGTGTGTGTGTGTGTGTGTGTGTGTGTATCAGTGGTGCCGCTGCGGAACTTGATATTTTTTTGGGTTTTGTTCTTTAGTAGCATAGAGCGTAATTTCTGTTGTTTATCGGGCTGTCTTTGTCACTCAGCATGACAAAGTCGTACCGATACTGATTTAGGGCTATGATGCACTTCAGTCTCGATCATAAGACTACGATCAGAGGCTATGGGAAACCACACGGACCGTCATACTGATAGTGTCTCCGTAGAAATGTAAGTTTCAAACTTGTTCCGTTCTCATCTAAATACAGAATCAGATGAGAATAGACAGAAGGGCTAAATGATTGTGCCGGGCGGATGCAAGACAGTCGGGTTAGCTTGCTGACGATAATTTTCATTGCCGTTACGGCTTTTAGTAGTAGCTTGAGTATCTTATTACAGTAATTGACTGGGCTTAGTTCCACGCGGTGGCTGTTGTTAAATATCTAAAAATGTTTTTACCCGGCTTTTTAAAGTTCCCCCTAACATCCCGAGCTTTCATTCAGTTTCTTTTTTATGCGCATCACCAGGTGTGGAATGTTGTCCAGACTACTCAGTGGGATTCCCGCAGTATAGCGAAGAAGAAAAGAAAATCAAGTTTTTAAATGACATATATATGTATATAAGAGAGAGAGAGAGAACGAACGAACGAATTTTTTATTAACGAGGGTAAAGGAATAAGTACAATACTTTTTTTCATCCAGCCCTCGGAGAGGGAGAGAGAGAGAGAGAGAGAGAGAGAGAGAGAGAGAGAGAGAGAGAGAGAGAGAGAGAGAGAGAGAGCAATGACGATGTTTCTGTTTAACTGACTGTCTGCAGGATGCAGCGGACAATGTGTTGGCGATCCGACCCGCCCTCAGGTGCTGAACGCAGACGACGTCTGGCGAGTCCTTCGCTCGCCACACTATGACAGCGGAAGTTACCCCAGGTAAGTCAGTATGCAACAAACTCATAATGTATGGAGAGCAAATAGCTCGCCACACTATGACAGCGGACGTTACCCCAGGTAAGTATGCAACAAACTCATAAGGTATGAAGAGCAAATAGCTCGCCACACTACGACAGCGGACGTTACCCCAGGTAAGTATGCAACAAACTCGCAATGCTGGAAGAGCAAATAGCTCGCCACACTACGACAGCGGAAGTTACTGCAGGTAAGTATTTAACAAACTCATAATGTAGGAACAGCAAATAGCTCGCCACACTATGACAGCGGAAGTTACCCCAGGTAAGTATTCAACAAACTCATAAGGTATGAAGAGCAAATAGCTTGCCACACTATGACAGCGGAAGTTACCACAGGTAAGTATTCAAGAAACTCATAAGGTATGAAGGACAAATAGCTCGCCACACTACGACAGCGGGAGTTACCCCAGGTAAGTATTCAACAAACTCATAATGTGTGAAGAGCAAATAGCTTGCCACACTATGACAGCGGAAGTTACCCCAGGTAAGTATTCAAGAAACTCATAAGGTATGAAGAGCAAATAGCTCGCCACACTGTGACAGCGGAAGTTACCCCAGGTAAGTATTCAACAAAATCATAATGTATGACACTGCTCAACCCTGTCATCTTTAAAGCCAAACTGAAAACCTTCCTCTTCTCACAGTATTTCCATCCTAACTAATATCAGTACCCAGTTTCCGCTACAGTCACTGTGTGTGTGTGTGTGTGTGCGTGCGTGCGTGCGTGCGTGCGTGTGTGTGTTTGTAGTGCGTTTTTGTGTGTGTGTATAATACTTCACGTAAATTGTTTTGGTAGGACTATGCTCTACATGTGTATAGAATATCATATTTAGGTTAATATGTATCATGTGAGCGCTCAGGGCGTTGATGAGTGCATGATAAATGTACATTATTATTATTTTGAAGAGCAAATAGCTCCCTTAAATCGCGCTTTTCGCGTTTAGCACTGGAGCGAGTCTGTGCTTTGCATTTCTCTCAGCATTCACTAGTTAGGCGTGTACATGCAGGGTGTCATGGAGCGCAGCCGCAGGAATCAGGGCCCGTAATCATGTGCGAGGAGCACAGAGACCATAAGGCTGATTAGGGACGGGGACAGGAGGCGGTGGGGGAGGGGTGAGTGACTCAACCGCGCGCTCTGACCCGGAAAGACCGAGGAGGCCGTGGACCACCGCCAGAACAACAACTATGTTAAGGCAGTGGAGACCTCGCAGTCAAGTGGCAGTATAAAGTTATCACTCTTCAGGGTGTTACTGCTTCAAACAGCTTGAAACACACGTCAAAGGCAAGGTCTGTTTAGGCCAAAGTTCTGTGTGAAAAGTTGACTTTTTGATGTGATGAGATTATGTGTGTGTGTGTGTGTGTGTGTGTGTGTGTGTGTGTGTGTGTGTGTGTGTGTGTGTGTGTGTGTGCGTGCGTGTGCGTGCGTGTGTGGTGGTGGAACGCGTGCGTGCGTGCGTGCGTGCGTGCGTGCGTGGTGTGTGTGTGTGTGTGTGTGTGTGTGTGTGTGTGTGTGTGTGTGTGTGTGTGTGTGTGTGTGTGTGTGTGTGTGTGTGTTGCAGTAACTCAGACTGTGGCTGGCGTATCCAATCACGCAGGGATCAGGTGGTCCAGCTGTCAGTCGTAGATGTTGACTTAGAGGGCGACTCGAACTGCTATGACAATATCACAATCTACGACGGATGTAAGTTTTGTTGTTGTTGTTGTTATCCAGTTGTGTGTGCTTGTGTGTGTGTGTGTGTGTGTGTGTGTGTGTGTGTGTGTGTGTGTGTGTGTGTGTGTGTGTGTGTGTGTGTGTGTGTGTGTGTGTGCGTGCGTATGTGTGCGTGTGTGCGTGCGTGCGTTCGTGCGAGCGCGCGCGTGTGTGTGTGTGTGTGTGCAAGAGGGGAGATATGGGGCTTGCATACGAGAGGAAAGGTGTACATTGCAGCAACAACTTTACTTTTGCACCCGCAAAACAGGAAGCAGTATTGCTGTAGCAAAATCAGCTTTCCATCGAAAAAGCTACCAATTATTTGTAGTTGTACAGCGGTCTCGAGGTTTTGACACTACAGGTCGTTTTCTTATGGCCACTTATTAACGCCCAAAGCACATTATTGTAAATATCACTGCCTCATTGTAAATGCCACTGCATCCTTGTAAATATCACAATGTAATTAAGTGTGTTGCCATTTACTATATGTGATGATGGTTAAATGTGTAGGCCTAGAGATAATTACATCAAAGATGCATAGCTTACTATCTTTGGTTACATTGATGTCATTTTGATGTTAGTATGCTGTTAACTCTGTGAGTCAAAAGAACAGCCTTACAGTGATGTAGCCCAATGATTTTACTGTGCTGTAGTGATATTTACAAAAGTGTGGACATAAACGTATTTGCAATGGTTTCTTTTTTAATTGACGCTGCTAGTATGTCGTTAGCTCTTTGAGTCAAAGAGACATTCCAGTGATGTAACCTAGTGAAATTTGCTATTATGCAGTGATATTTACAACGGTGTGGAAATACTTACAAAGAACTTTGTTTTTACTCTAGTAAGCCGCCATATTTTGCAACTGCGAATTTAATTCCTGCAATTTTTCAGCTGCTAAACGAGAGACACGTTTTGCCACTAACAAAAACGACTTTGACGCTTTTAAAGAAAGAGCTGCGTAGCTGCCGGATGAGAGTTTTGTAATTTTGCAACTGTGAAAACAAATCAAATCGTCTTTTTTGTACAGTAATATTTTGTTGTTGTTGCAGACTCAGTGTACGCCAATATTATGGCCAGATTTTGCACGGAGAAGTACCAGATGTTTTACAGTAGCGGTCGTTATATGTACGTGAACTTTACGTCCGATTCCACTATTCAAAGACGGGGGTTCAGATTGGAGTACATTTCCATCCCTGCAGGCCAGAGAGACCGGTACACAACCAGACGACCATCAAACTGTAAGTAGCTTGAC